>JAZDUH010000136.1:53132500-53380000 GCA_036419115.1 Scarus forsteni
TTATCTGGAACGCCCCCCGAGGTCGGAATATCCGACTAGGAACTCGGGAGAACCTCTCCACCCTCGAGTTGACAATGGAAGATGGATGCCCCCAGTGTGAACAGTTATTTAGCTCCTGTAATAATCCATTTATTTGCACTTCTGACTGGGGTGTGTCGCTCTAGATCAGCTGTATACATAGTATTGTTAGACTTATATTTACAAAAATGCTGCCATAGTGATAATCACATTCTTCATGTGATATTTGTAAACAACAACACAGGGCGTGCTAACAACAGCTAACAATAGCCTGGTCGATAGGCACGCTTTTTTCCGACTTCAGCTGGAATCCAGATAAGTCGGAGATGACGTCACTCCCATTTCCCAGTTCCCAGTTCCGAGGTTAATGGAACGCAGCATTATGTGCAGTGACGGTTGCGAGTGCGCATGCGCACCTCGCAGTAGCTTACGGCAAGAGAGCGGGCTCATCTCCTCCGAACTAACCAACTGTAAGCTACAATTTCATGCACCAAAACACCTGCGATTCGTTGCCGATGAAAATGGATAATTAAATTAGTTGACAACGAATTTAATTATCGATTTTCATCGATTTAATCGATTGGTTGTTGCAGCCCTAGTCACAGCATAGAGAACTGTTTCTGTAAGCTGCTGGTGTTTCCACTCTCTTAAGGATGTGCAGTAGGCGCCTTTTGTAAAAAAATAAAGCCCCAATTCTGATGCTTCTGAACCCTGTCAGCGGAAAAAATGGCTGAACAAAAGGTCTCATTATATCGATTCTTTGATGGAGCTGTTAACAACTCTCTATTGGATTTAGTTTTTGATTCCCATCCCTACTTCCAGGGATATGCAACTGGAAAACAGAAGTAAGACCTGAATATAAGGACTGGGTTATGTTAGTGACAGAGTTAATGATGCCAGACTACAGCAGCATAAAGATTTAGTTTTATAATTTTCTGCTGCTTTTAGCTGTTACGCTCCAAAACTATGGAACAAACTTCCAGAGGGTCTGAGACAAGCTGCAAACGTAGAAACTTTATAATGCAATCTAAAAACTCTCTTATTCAGCCTGGCTTTTATGTAAAACTTTATTATTTTAATGACCATTATAATTATTGATTTCTGAGTAGCAATTCTTATTATTACATTACCCAGCAGTGTGGTGACACTTTTATTTTTACTCTTTTACTTTATTTTATTGTATTTTATTGCTCATTGCTTTTACTCTTTCCATTGCTTTTATTGTTGTTATTGTTTTTATTTATTTTTAATTGTTTTATTTATTGCTCTTTTTTGCACCTATTGTAAAGTACTTTGGTTCACCGAAAGGGTTGTTGTAAAGGGCTGTATAAATAAAGAACATTTACATTTACATTTAACATTGTAGTTTAATATTCTATTTTCTGATGTTTTATTCCATTTTGACATAGTTCTTATCTTTGTACATGTAATCATTTTAGGTTTAATTTAATCTTTTTATATATTTTTATTTGTTTTAAATATATTTTTACCGTCTTATTTAGTTGTTGTTTCTTGGTTTTATTGCTTTGCTTTTTCTTGTATCCGCTTTTATAAATTTGATCATTTTAATTGAGCTTCTGTGGTGTGCATTAGTCTTTAAATCCTCTTGACATCCTACCGACTATAGTGGAATACGACTTAGTAGATGATGGACCTCTGCTGAGTGTTTATTTGCTAAGTGGTTCAATGAAAGTGATCATCATTATTTATTTATATATATATATATTTGAGCTACAACTGAATTTGTATGAACTGTTCTATATAAATAAACTTTGATTGATTGATTGATGATTGTTCTTATGGATTTATAGGCCTAATAGATATACATTTTTCCACTTGTCTTGTTTTTTTTATAACTTTGAGGGTAGGAGGGTCAATATGAGGGTTACATATAGTCTCCTTTTGGTTTCTAATTAATTTCTTACTTTATCCATGAACGCACCCTAACTTTCTTCTAGTCATTTAAGGTGTAGTGTAACAGATATTAATGATATGTTTGAAATATTGTTTACCAGGAGGTCCAGAGACCTTAGTTAGTTATGAACTATACTGTATGTGTTATGTTAAACAGACAATGCTGCACCGTTAAGTCTGTGCCATCTTTGTTTGTTTTCTGTTTTATTTTTGTGGGGAGGGGTAAATTTGTTTCTAAGTTGGTTATATTTGACATTACATTTTCTCTTTCTATGTATGTTTTATTGTCTGTGAGTGTATCCATGTTTAACTGTCTTAAAACTAGAACAGCACTTGGAGAGCGCAGACCTCCACCAGCGCCACAGTCATCACCCGTATTGTGATTTTTACCATAAATGTAAGTCCTACCTTTATTTCATCTAAATATTTAGATTCCTTGACAATGAAAACATACCATTAGCAACTGGATTCATAATGATATCTATTTTAGTATTTTTTTCTTTTAGTTCAGTAGTTCACAAAAATCACATTTTTCATCATGGCGGATCCAGACGCTGATCTGGATCACTCCCAAAAATGGAATCATTAGTTCCTCCCAATCATATTAAATAAATAAATAAAATTTTAATCAAAATCCATACATAACTTTTTAAGTTATTTTGCTAACAGAGAAACAAACCAACTAACAAAAAAAAACATTTTTTAATGCATAATTTCCAGTAAGTGGACCCCAGACACTTTAAGAGACATTAATCGGTGCAGCACAGCACTGAATATCACATCAACAGGCAGGTCATGTGTTTGGCATTGTTGCCACTAAAGACCTGTGTGGTCCACAAGAGAAAATCAGCAGGAATCGATGAGGGAATCATAAAAGAATCGCTTATGGCACCTGTATCAAACAAATCCCATCCTTAGGTCCAACTGGTGGCGAGAGGTCATATTCTGCAGTATTCGAAAGGCAAAGTCTATAACTTACTAATTTTGCAGGCAGACTTCTTATCCTTTCCAAAATGCTCATTTTCTTTGATTCCCAAAGCATGCAAAGCAAAGTGGAGGGATTGATTGGGGAGCTTTTCAGCACAGAAACAAATGATCTTTTCCTTCAGCTATTTGTTATTGATTCAAACTAGAATTGCTTTTCGATCCACATCCCAGGTGGATCCAAGACCAGCACAACCGAGCTGATAAATGTGTTTATTCCCAAGGACTGAACGGCTCCTTTTTAAGATATAAATGTGACAGGACTGAATTCTCTAAGTCGTCTGATAATAAATTCACAGAAGTGAGCCGACAAGGAGAGACAGCCATTAACAAGCACTAAAGACGTCCAGACAGACTGAGCCGTGGTGCTGTAGCTCATGGTCAGGGTCTCGATCCGGGGCCGTCCTGAAACTGCAGACATGGCGAGTCAGGGTCTGTCTGACTTTGACTCAGGTGCATTTTAATGCTGCTGATAAAACAAGAACGAGGCCGCTTAGGAGGAGATGACCGGCCTCACACGAGACAAAACCGCCTCCATCCTTGGTGCGTAAAGTTGAATTAAATCAAATTAAATTAAATTAAATTAAATTAAATAATAAAACAGAACGTAAAATAAAATTAAAACTAAAATAGAATAAAAATATAATAAAATACAAATTAAAAAATAAAATAAAATAAAAAAATAATTAAAATAAAATAAAATAAAATTAGCCTCTATCTTCTATCACAGTGAGTCTAAATGTGGACTTCAGAGACATGAAGTAAAGGAAGATGCTTCATTAATTACAAATTTGTGTGCCATACATGGATCCCAAGGGTGGGCCTTTGCATTTTCATTGAATTAAATTTTCTAAGTAAATACACAGGGGCCATCAGAGTAGATGAAATCAGTGTTCATTTTGTGGACTAATTATATTCATTATAGTTTATGGAAGTTTACGTCAACAACCTTTTTCCCCCTGATGAAAACTAGACAGTAACTGATAAAAACAAGAGCACATGGACAAACTAAACTGACGTTTTCATCAACAAATAAACACTAATTAACCCTGCTCTGCGTCATGTTCAACAACGTCATTATTCTGCACGGCTTGGACACCGAAGAACTTTACTGTTTTATGAGAAATTAAGAATATATCAGGGTTACATTGACAAAACTCTGGCCGATGTTGAATACTTTCAAAAGGTCTATAATCGACCGATTTAATCGGCCGGCTTGCATCGCTTGCATCGTGCCGCTCGTGGGCAATCACTGAGCAGACCTTTATTTTGGACCAGGCGACTATCTGGAACAGGCGTTTAATTTCTTTCCCACAAAAATCTTGCTTAGCAAAAAACGAAAAAATATGGTAAATGTAATCAAATTATTTATTTACACCAGTATGAATATCAACCTTACAGTAAGATTACAGCACTGTAGTTATACTCTTGTCTTCTTCTTTCAACTCAACTCTCTAAACACTCTTAAAACTGGTTAGGAACTACCTTACCAGTAGTAAGTAGTTAAGTTAAGGTCTTACTTCTGTTTTTTTGGCTGCACTGGGGCCATGGAGATAAGCAGCAATGTACCACTAACTCCTCCAGCCTCCTGATGTTTAGGGAAAATAGCATGCAGCAGCAACGTCTTCTTCTTTGGATTTGTGAAGCCCTAGTGTGTAAGATTACAGCTTTTCGCGCTCTAGTGCCCTCTGTGGTCGTTGAGTGTAACTGCACTGTTGTGAAACAGAGCGCCGCACACCAACCTGCATTTGCTGACATACAGAGGAAAGAGAAGCCGACAGGACGTCCAGAGAAACAAGTAAACCATGTGGACTGATAAGGTTCAGTCTGATCATGTTTCTTTTCAAGCGTGCACTGTCAGCTGTGAGCTGCGCCAAATAAATTACAACCGGCGTCCATTTGTCAAAATGTACTGCTACACTCAGCGTTTATTTGGAAACCGGCGATTAATTGGAACTCGGCGTTTATTTGGTATTTTACGGTAAACGCTTGGCCGAATACCAAATATCCAATGCAGAGGGTGAGTAGTTCACTATATTTTTTAATAGTGCATAAATAGCTTAGAATAAGTTTTAAGACATGTTTTACCTTTTCAAAAAAGTAGAAAAAAGTTTTCATTCATATTAGGCCTTCAAACAAAACAAAACATGCATTAAAAAAAAGCTAAAGTGCATTGAAGTGGATAAACCCACAACAAATAAATAATAATTACCCCCGCCAAGGAGGTTATGTTTTCGGGAGAGTTTGTTCGTCCATCTGTCCGTCTGTCTGTGAACAAAATAACTCAAAAGTTATGGATGGATTTGGATGAAATTTTCAGGAAATGTTCAGCATGGGAAAAGGAAGAACTGATTCGATTTTGGTGTTGATCCGGATCAGCGTCTGGCCACCATGACGAAAAATGTGATTTTTGTGAATAGCTACTGAACTAAAATAGATATCATGATGAATCCATTGCTAATGGTATGTTTTCATGGTCAAGGAATCTAAGTATTTAGATGAAATAAAGGTAGGACTAATATTTATGGTGAAAATCACGATATGGGTGAGGACTGTGTCTGCACTCTCCGAGTGCTTTTCTAGTTGGCCTTTAAACACAAGTCTGCTTGGCCACAGTCACACGCAATGACGTATTTGATTTCGTCATTGCGTAACACGGTACTATTTGGCCGAATATGGCTTTTTTTGCATTATTCGGTGCATCCTTAATCAAAAAAGTTGTTTGTGGCAGCCCTATTTATAATCTAGAGTCACTAGCCTCTTCATGATCATCTCAGAGCAACAATAACCCTTTTTTATGTTCGTGCCTCATAAAGCGGGTCCACGCTGTTGCATCATCTCTTTTTATGGCCCTTTTATGAATCCCCTCCACAGCACCTCTCCTCCTCAGCTCCACATCCCTCATATCCATGTAAATCTGCAGTCTCGTTGGCGTACGTGCCTCCCTCTCTGCAGCCAGATGGATGTGGGAGTGTGCAGACTGCAGAGCCAGTTACAGTGACAAACGCTGCCATTAGGGACACCAGGGGGGAGGCAGGTAATCCAGCAGCAAAGAGAGAGAGGGAGGAAGAGAGGATCAACGGTCTGTTTGAACGTCTCTCTGCTTCAACCTTTAACCCACAGTGTCCGGCTTTGTGTGGATGGGACGGGCGCAGACAGGGACGGGCACGCACAAACATGAAAGAGGCCAGACAGACAGACAGACAGACATCTGACACTGGAGCCCACCACCCCGTCATCGACCCGCCCTCCCACCATCCTCCTCTTTTGTTTCAGAGGAGTGCTCGTCCCAGGAGGAGAGGCGACTCCACGCCGCTCTGCAGAGGTGAATGCAGGACAGCACTGCTGTTCAGTCTGACCTCTGATTGGCTCTTTGCTTACTCAGAAATCAGATTTTATTAAAAGGCTTCAGCCTCACCTGCGTCACACCTCTGAACTGGACGCTTTATTCAACCTGATTTATTCTGATACGCCAATTTTTTAAAATTCATTACAGAGCACAAGCTCCATAATAAACCGTTTAACTACCAGCTCAACTGATTGGTAGAGGTCTAGAATAAACTCAGGGATATTTAATGATATATAAAACAGAACAAATCAAATCATTGTTTGCTTCCCTTAACATTTCAGGGAACAGAGAAAACTACAAACAGACCAAAAACCAGACATTTTCATAGTGTGGGATTCAAAGGTTTAAAAGTTGATTACCTGATGACTTAAGATGCACAAATATCTGGGACAAAATCAATTAGAAAAGGCCTAGATATTGGAAATAAAATAGCAATAAAGATGACTTAAAGGTGCTATGAAGAGAATCTATTACCGGCGACATTAAGAATCTGCTAACCATGAGCACGCGCGGCGACTGTCGTAATGCTGCGTTCCAGTAACCTCGGAACTGGGAGTGACATCATCTCCGACTTATCAGCGTTCCAGTTGAAGTCGGAAAAAACATGCTGATCTACCAGGCTATTGTTAGCTGTTGTTAGCACACCCTGCATTGTTGTATGAAGAATGTGATTATCACTATGGCAGCATTTTTGTAAATATAAGTCTAACAATACTATGTATACAGCTGATCTAGAGCGACACACCCCAGTCAGAAGTGACAATAAATGGATTATTACAGGAGCTAAATAACTGTTCACACTGGGGGCATCCATCTTCAATTGTCAACTCGGGGGTGGCGAGGTTTCACCGAGTTTCCAGTAGGAAATTCCGACTTTGGGGGACGTTCCAGTTGCAGTTTCCTACTCGGAACTGGGAAATTCCTACTTCTGACTACAACTGGAACGCACCAAAAGACGTGACCCAAGCCAAAGCGTGTGTTTGTTGTGATGCTAATGAATGCAGCTCAGACCTTCCTCAGAACTCTGCATTGCTTTACAACTTCTTTTTTCAACAACTTACAGGATGCAAAGCCACGAGGTAATGTATCCCTTTCTAGTTATGTAGCGGTAGTTTTTGATGTGTGACAACAAGCAATTTTTGGAAAACTTAGTATTGTAGTTTTGTAGCCGGCTATATATGGCTACTTACAGCCCGGTGCTCTAAGACGTGTCTGAATAATATAAATTTGCTCTAGTTTTAATTGTCTTGTTCCTGAAGTTGAGTATCCAGGTCAGTCCAGCCCTGTCCGACCCGACCGTGAAGCTAAGGAATAGCATTTATAGATAACCTATTTTGATGCTATAAAACTCATCTTAAAGTGTGTATTTCCATCAGGCATATATCTAAAAGGGAGACTTTTTAGTAATTACTTAGAAACTCCTCATAGCATCTTAAAAATAGATGATACTGAGTTTTTAAGTATTTAAACAATAGGCTTTAAGCTTTTTAAACCTTGAAATCCCACAAAAAGGAAATATCAGTTCTTTTGGTTTGTTTGCAGTTTTTTTTCTGTATCCAAAAACATTGACAAAAAGAAACAATGATGTGTTATTTTTTTGACACATTAAATATTTCTGAATTTATTGACCTCTATCAAACAGTTGAGCTGGAAGTTAAAGGGTTAAAGAATTATCTTGTTTCTAGGGACAGGAATCGAAAATCAATTCCAGTTGAAAATCATTAACAAGAGCAATCCAGCTGCAAAGAAAAGACGTATGAGGGTAAGCTAATGGTAGCTACCGCTAGCATGTTAGGTCGTCGCGCTCATGACTCATCGATGACAACATTGTCTGACCAATCAGTAGCCGGCAGTCGGTGACGTCATCTTTTAGTATGGACTCAGCTCGCTTGGAACCAGAGCGGAGTAGGTACTAAAACTAGCTTGTTTTAGGAGGTACCAGGCTAATGGAAACACGCTGCTAATCGAGTAGGGCCGAGTAGAGTAGGACCACGGTGTGCTAGTGGAAAAGGGCCATATGCTGTGATGTGTGTTTAAATGTGTGATAAATGATCTATATATTTACATTTTTAAAAAGGTCATTTGTTTTATTTTGCGCTGGAAAGCTGCAAAGAAAAAAATGTCCATGAAAAGAATGTTACCTCAGTGTTTTTGTTGCTTTCTTCTCACACTTATCTGTTTACAGCTTTTTAAAAAGTTGTTCTACCTTCACTATAACCTTCCTTTAGTTGTGTATCTTGTAATATCTTGTCTTTTCATTAAATAAAGTTAAAAGAGGAATTACAAATCATCACATTCTGTTTTTATGTTTGTTTTATTCAAGGATCCAGCTTCATTGAAATCTGGATTTATATATTTTCTTTCATATTTGAGGCATTATTTCTGCTGGTTTATATCTGCAGAAACAAAATCTGCCATCACTGAACTCTTTTGTCTCACAGCACAGACAGAAGTGATCATCATGAGGACAAAGAGTGCAGAGAACGACTTATCATGACTGAAATAATGAAGCATGACGCAGATTAATGACAAACAGACGGATAACAGAATGAGCCTTTTCGGTATGTTATATATTTTTTTTACTTTTATTGATTTATCAGGCTGATAATCCATCATTCATGAAGAGTTTGGGGGAAATTAATATCATCTATATTGTTGCTTTTTCGACATTAAAGAGACTGTGAGGATTTTCTAAGTAATTACAAAAAATTTTCACTTTTGGATATCTGCCTGATGGAAATACACACTTTTGAGGTTAAAGTTGAAATGACGAGAATAAAGCTGAAATACAATTTTTATGTCAACTCCATTTTCAAACTTTGACTTTTTTTCTTGACATTTTTAAACTTGTATCTCATCATTTTGACTTTTAAAGTTTTTAAACTTTATTGTCAACATTTCAACTTTAAACTTTGTCAATTCGATTTCAACCTGTAAATTTCAACTCTTTTTTTGTCATTTCGACCTGTCAAAATTCTTTTTTCTATCTAAAATAGCCCTAGTACTCTTCCATACACAAAAAAGTGTATCAGTTGATGAATAAATATCTTGACTTTTACTGTAAAAGGTTGTTGTAAATTTTAGTCACTAACCGACAACAAGACGCCAGTAAGTTACTGTAAATGTCTTTACAGTAGAATAAGTCTTTTCATTTATAGAGTTAGCCTGTACTTTCTATAATAGCTTGACTACTGTATTTTTTATTCAAGGGATTATTACTGTCGTTCAATTTATAGCATAACTACTGCATTATTAAAAGCAGCATCCTTACTGTTTTTTTTTTTTTTTTTCTCTTACAGTACTATTACTTTAAAATACCAAATAAACGCCCGGTCACAAATAAACGCCTGGTGTAATTTATTCGGCGTAGCGTACAAGCTACAGTCAAAAATGTACAGAACACACATGCAAACGCTGAGCTCACAACTGACGGCTGACACTTGAAAAGAAACATGATCAGACTGAACCTTTACAGTTATTTCTCTCTCTGGACGTCCTGTCGGTTTCTCCTCTCTCTGTATGTCAACAAATGCATGTTGGTATGAGGCACTCTGTTTCATGACAGTGCAGTTACACTCAACGTCCACAGAGGGCACTAGAGCGCAGAAAGACAGAATCTTACAGAGTAGGGCTTTGAAAATTCAACGAAGAAGACAGCCGCTGTTTGTTCTTTGCCCTTAACTAACGTCAGCAGGCTGATCATGTCAGTTAGCGGTACGTTGCTGCTTATCTCCATCGCTCTGGTGCAGCGAAAAAAAAAGAAGTAAGACCTTAAAGCTATGGTCTACGATTTGGAAGCTTTGTACATATTAATAACACCATTTATAAGGCTGTTATGGTCCTATGGTCCTATCTACACAGTATAAAGACCAAAAAGAACGAAAAAAATCCATTCAGTGTATCCGCTGAAAAGCTGCATACTAGCTGACCAATCAAGCCTAAGAACCTGCAACTATTAATTGGTCCGTGAGTTAGTCCATGAGTCCATCCAATCCTCGTCTCCCTCACTACGCAGTACGCAGCATCTTGCCCATGGTCCCGCCTCCTCCCCTCTACCTCCGGTGAGCAGCTAGCAGCGTTAGCTACTGAACTATCATGGAGCCGGAAAAGCCTAGCGCCGAACCCGGGAATCCGCCTCCCTCTCCCGCGGGCCCAACGGAGCTCTGCCCGCGGGTTGAGGCCTGTTAGCGGGCTAACGGCTAACGAATAGCCTCAGCCGGCCGTCAGACCTTCAGCATCGACCGTTTCGCCCCTGGTTGATCAGGTAATGGCTTTGTTTACTACAGTGTGAGATGTCTGCTGAATAACTCTGGTTAGTTTGTGCCTGTACAGGCTAATAACTTGTAGGGGAGCGTGTTAGTCTGTTAGCCGCTAATCGTTAGCACTGTAAGCTGAGCTGGGGAGGACAGGCTGAGAAAGATTAATCCTCCCCCACACTCGGCTCCGCTCTGGCGGCGCCAGACCCGCATTGCCGCCGGTCCAGTTGAAATGGCTACTGCTGTGTGTTATAAGGGAGATGTCTGTCGTGTTTGATACTTTCAGTTGAGCTGAGCTGTTTTTGATTGAGTTTGCTGCTGATATATTGTGCTAGTCGCTCGTAGCTCTGCCGGAGGGGGGTTATATGAGGCGACACGAGCTGGGGGCGGGATCTTGGAACACGGAGGGGAGAGGTGAGGGAAGGAGGGGCAGGCTGTGGTTTCAAATCGTAGACACCAGCTTTAACTTGACTACCAGTCGTTCCTTACCAGTTTTAAGAGTGTTTACAGAGCTGAGTTGAAAGAAGAAGACAAGAGTGTAACAACGGTACTGTAATCTTGGCTTGAAAATGTAAAGGTGTTATTCAGACTAGTGTAAATAAATAACTTGATTATATTTACCATATTTTTCATTTTTTGCTCAGTAAAATGTTTGTGCAAAAGGAATTAAACGCCTGTCCCAAATAGTCGCCTGGTCCCAAATAAACGCTTGGTCTGCTCAGTGATTAAAGCAAATAAACGCCCCGGCAATTATTTGGTATTTTACGGTATAATATTTAAGTCTACAACTTTTTAAATGTATTTTAAAGTACAGTGAACTTGCTGTATTTTAATTTATATTACTATATCTTCAATTATTTCACTGATAATTTATTCGGAAGATAAAAAAAATAAATGTTCAAGAATTTATATAAACTAAAAAAGTTTTACACAAACAGTTGTTTCATTTAAAGATAAGAAACATTAGCTAAAAATTCTTACCTGCTATTGGTCAATTTCCTGAGGAAAATACATCCTTTAATCTGTCACCCTTTTCAGTTAAAGTATAGACATTTTACAGTTAGTAACTGTAGATTTTGACATTAAATAGTGTTCATTTTACAAAAATCAATGTTTTCCCACAATCATTTTGCCATTTACAGTAATTTACTGTAGATTTTTTACAGCAGCTAGCTGTAGATATTACCGTAAAGTACTGCTACATTTACAAAAATTAGTTACGGTGTTGTAGTGTTTTTGAGTGAATATCACTGTAAAAGGGTTGCTGTACATTTTAGATGCCAGTAAATTACTGTAAATGTCTTTACAGTAGCATTACTCTATTTAAATTAACAGGAATATTATTGTATTTTCTATAATTGTTTTAGTCCCATATTTTTACTCAAGGAATCATTACTGTTCAATTTACAGCTTTATTACTGTTTTATCAAAAAACTGCATCTTTAGGCTACTGTTTTTCATTTACAGTATTATTCTACGACTTTTTAATGCATTTTAAATTACAGTGAACTTGCTGTATTTTAGTTCAAATCATGTCTTTAACTTTTTTACTGAACATGTAGTAGCAAGATTTAACTTTTGTAAAAGAAAAAAAATCTCATACATCATTTTTATGTAATCAAATACATTTAATCAAACAATGGTTTCGCTCAAATATGTAAAGCATTACCTAAATGGAACCATTGCCATTTTAAGGGTCTGGACACTTTAATTTAAACAACTGTCGATTTTATGGTAAATGCTCTAAATTTTACAAAAATCTGAATGTTTTTTCCACATTACTTTGCCATTTACAGTAATTTGCTGCAAAGCTGTTTGCAGTAGGTAGCTGTAGATACCACAGTAAAAAGCTGATAACCCTTTCGTGCATAATGTCCAACTACCAGGTAGTGAATTCCCAAACTCTTTTCACAAGTTTCATAAAAATATTATCCTTGCACATTTTTACCATATGGTGATACTGCATCATTAATCCAAAATTTCCAATGAAAGGCAAATTAGATGTTACACATATAAACAGATTTTACCTAATTTGGAATTTTTATATCAAATTTTGGTGTTATTCACATGTTAATTATAAAAAGCAACAATTCATACAGTTCAGATTTTGATTTTTCTTTAATTTACTCTCAATAAATGTTTGTCTCAGATGTAGCCTATTTGTGATTCTTTTAGTAGTGGTCAGGTGCATAACTTCCTAAAAACATAGCATCAAAAAACAAATGAACAGGATTTTTATCATTTTTGAAAGTAAAATATAACATGGTAAAAAAGTATTCCTTTGTGGTTTATTAATTCTGCATGAAAGGGTTAAGTTTGCAAAAATGAGGTGGAAAAATTGATGTTTTGTGTTTTTTTTTTTTACACTTCACTGCAGACTGGGGATGTGCATTGTTACATTTTCTTCACTTCTGGAGCAGTAACTTTATTTCTGCTGTTTTACTTTAGCACAGATCTGTGTGCTCTTTCCTCTCTAAGGTACCAGGACATGCCTCAGCCTGTCCGACAACAATGACCCACCAAAAACCACGGGAGGGGGGCGCGTTAAACCCCCTGTAGCGGCTCTTGGGGGCGCGTCCTGGACCATCGTCTCCTACAGGCCACGTTATCACTGCGTAAAGCCCTCACACACACGCGCACACACACACACGCACACGGAGACCCTGGACGTGAGCCCGGGACTCTTACCTGAGCTGTCCATGGTGCTGCAGTCCCCCTCTCTCAGCGGGCCCGCCTTAGGTCCGAGGGTGGCCGCGATGGAGCCTGCGAGTGTGCCGCCGCCGCCGCTGCTGCCGCCGCCGCTGCCGCTGCTCCCTCTGCCGATGCTGAAGCTGTCTCCCCCGCTATCGACCAACTGCAAAGATTCATAGCCATCGTAACTGGTCTTTTTCTTGTAGGCCCCCAGCAGGCTCATACCCGAAGGACGCAAACAGAGCGAATACAAGACAAAAGAAGAGCGGCTGTAGGCTGCGCCGTAACCGCACCGCCGCCGCAGCCGCAGCCTCCGCCGCCGCCGGTGCTGCTACTGCCTCTGCCGGCTGCACCGCATGTCCGAGGAGGAGGAGGAGGAGAGGACGACCCGGACCCTCTGCTTTCGGTCCAAATAGATATCCAGCCGGCCCGTGCTCCCTTTAATCCCTCCTCTCTCGTCTCCTTCTCTCCTTTCCTCCTCTAGTATCCGCGCATCGCCTCCTCTCCTCCCCGCATTTTACTACGACGCTGCTGCTGCTGCCTCTGCTGCTGTAGTCCGACTGAGAGAGAGGGAAATCCACCCCAACACACCAGCCCGTGATGTCAGCGCTGCATCTATTATTCACACAGGCAATGAGGAGGTGCACGGGGAGGGGGCTCGAGCCTAATTCTACAATAAAAGATCAAAACAGAGACCCTGGTGTACAATATTTGACCACAAAGTTCATTAATTACAGTCTGAACTGAACTGCACGACTTCCAAGTCTGTTATCGTTTCACTCAGAGACGGCTTTAGTCATTTTGAGGCCCCGGGCCAAGGCCACCATAAGGCTCCTCCCTTTAAAACAGCACTGCAAGTTATTAAAATGTTTAGAGGCTTGTTGAACAGTGCAAGAGTTAACAAATGGTACCAGAATTATAACTTTTGTTTATAGGGCTGTCACGACATAAGACTTTTAATGATGGGGGCCAAAAACTATCACAATAAAACTGCATCAAAACAACACTTACATTTGCAAAACTGGAAAAGCACAGATATCAAAAGTCAACAAGTTTAAGTACAAAAAAATCTAAGATTTAATAGTGTAGCAATATTCATTAAAAATGTAGGCTATTGCTTATAAAAATCAGGATTCCTGCTGCCAATGCTCAAGAAAACAGTTTTAGCCAAAACTAGTATTTTAGGTAAAAATTAAAGCTGATATCAAAGTTAAAAAAAAAAATAGCCAAAAAAATATTTCAGATCATAATTTTACACAATATTAATTTTGCAGATACTAATTTTAGCCAATACTAATGTTTAAGACATAACCTTACCTGATATCAACATTTAAGGTTCTATTTTTAGCCAATATTATATTTTTAAGATAATTTAAGACATTTTAATGTCTAAGACATTAATTTTAGAGGATATCAATGTTGAAGATCAATATATTAGCCAATACTGAAGCTAACAATTATAGTTTTTAACAATACTGACATGGATTATTAAGATAATAAATAAGGTCAATACCAATGCCTTATCATTAAATAACCAATATTTTTTTGGTATCGTTGTTGAAGATGATCATTCTACCCGAATAATAATAATGGTGCAAATTTTAGCCAATACTAATGTTTAAGATTTAATTTTTAAATAATTTAAGCTAACATCAGTGTTTTTTAATATAATAATTTTAGAGGATATGAATGTTCAGGGTCATAATTATAGCCAATATCCATGTTTACATCATAAATTTAGCCAATATCAATGTTTAAGATTATAGTCTTTGCCAATATCCATGTTTTAGATAATAATTTAAGACAATATTAATGTCCAAGACAATAATTTTAGAGGATATCAATGTTGACAATCAATATTTTAGCTGATATTGATGCTTAAGATAATGATTTTTAACAATACCGATATGGATGGTTTAGATAATTAATTAGGTCAATAACAATATCATTAAATAAACAATATTTTATGGTATCAATGTTGAAGATAATCATTTTACCCAAAATTAATGTTGTAAACACTAGTTTTAGCGAATACTAATGTTTAAGATTTAATTTTTAAGATAATTTAAGACAATATGAATGTTGAAAATCATTATAGCCAATATCAGTGTTCTTTTAAAATAATAATTTTAGAGGATGTCAATGTTCAGGGTCATTATTATAGCCAATATCCATGTTTACATCATAGATTTAGCCAATATCCATGTTTTAGATAATAATTTAAGACAATATTAATGTCCAAGACAATAATTTTAGAGGATATCAATGTTGAAGATCAATGTTTTAGCCATTATTGATGCTTAAGATTATAATATTTAACAATACTGGTATGGTTGATTAAGATAATAAATTAGGTCAATACCATCGCCAGTATCATTAAATAAACAATATTTTTTTGGTAACAATGTTGAAGATAATCATTTAACCCGAAATTTACGATTTACCTAACCATTTTAACGCTAATTATTCTAGTGGATATCAATATTGAAGAAAGTAATTCTTGAAAATACTATTTTTTAAGATAATTTTAGGCAATATCAACATTTGAGATGATAATTTAAGCTGATATCAATGTTTTATATCATAACTTTAGATAAAGCAGTGTTTCCACTTATAATTTAGCATATAATTAAGCAAATACAGATGTTAAAGAAAACAATTTTAGCCAATATCAAGACCCAATATAACATCTTCAAGCGATATCAATGTTTAAGTTATTAATTTTGGCCGATATCAATTTTGGGACTATAATCTTATCTGATATCAGTGTTTAAGTTAATAATTTTGGAAAATATCAATTTTTTAAGACAATTATTTTATCTGATATCAACATCAAGATAATAATTTAAGCTGATATTTTTAAGTTATTTATATAAATTGGTAACAATTTTTACGATATTTCTTGCAGATTTATTTTTTTTTATTTAACCTTTATTGAACCTAATTGAGATTAAAAATCAATTTTACAACAGTGTCCTGGTCAAGACAGCAGCAGATTCAACAGTTTTACACAAACACACGCAGTCACCAAACACATAAAACAAGAATTCAATGCATTAAGAAAATATCAATATAGAAGAAATTAATTATTGCAAAAAACAATTTTTAAGATAATTTCAGGCAATATCAACACTTGAGGTAATAATTAAAGATGTTATTAATGTTTAAGACAGTCATTTTAGCTGCTGTTGAATCAAACGTGTTACAGTCCTACTCATCCTTATTGGCACCCATGAAGTTTAAGTACACAATGTGACAGTACAGTTTCTTTACAAACCTCTCTAACTTTGCTCTGCATCACTTTATCAGACTCAAACTTGGCAGAAGTAATGTTCACATATTAAGGTTTGTAAATTATACTTCATTAGCTACTATGATCATGCAGTCATATTTAGAATAGGCAGTTTTAATTGCAACCACTTGAAGCCTACAAGGAAAAGAACACCCTACCAACTAAGCATGGTGGAGGTTCCATAATGGTTTGGGGCTGCTTTGCTGCATCGGGTACTGGAGGCCTTGACCGTATCACAGGAATCATGAAATCAGAGAATTATCAAGAAATTTTGGAGCGAAATGTCCGACCCAGTGTAAGAACACTTGGTTTGAGTCGAAGATCGTGGGCCCTCCAACAAGACAAAGACCCAAAGCACACATCCAAAAGCACACAGGAATGGTTGAAAAGGAAAAAAATGGCCTGTTTTAAAATGGCCAGCAATGAGTCCTGATCTCAATCTGACTGAAAATCTTTGGTATGACTGAAATCTGCCACTGGGGAAAAGAAACCTGCAAATGTTCAAGAGTTTGAACAATTAGCAAAAGAGGAGTGGGAGAAAATATCAGCTGAGAAGAGCAAGAAGCTTATAGATGGCTACAAGAAACATTTGGAGGCTGTCATCAGTGCCAAAGGGTGTGCAACAAAATACTGAAGAGGGGTGCCATTATTGCTGCACATGCTTTTTTTAGTTCCCTCTTTGAAATTACAATATGTAACTTGTAAAAATATATATTTTTTGTCAAAGTATTTTGGACCTTAAATTAAAAGATCCCGATGACATAAATAATGAAGGGGTGCCAATAATACTGAGCAGGACTGTATGCTGTCTTTATCCAGATGATGAATCGACAGCTAATTAAATCATAAATTCATAATTAAAGTTGCAAAGCAGGAAAAGGAGCTGCCATTCTGCCTCCACCAGAGAACAGGTGATAAAGTCTGACATGAATTAAAATAGCAGCGCTCCTCGGGGAGGCACAGAGAAATAAAAGGCTCTTGTGTTAATGTATGAAACCTCTTTGAATGACCCGATTTCTCTGCATGAATAAGGAGCAAATTATGAGTGTGGGCTCATAAAGAGAGAGTTTAACTGAGTCCTGGTGAGAGAGGATGAGTCTGAATAAGTCCGAGAGACAACAGCACCAGCTCTGCCAGAACATGGAGGCTAACTTTGCTCTGCTCTGACTGGACTAATAATAAACTCAACTAACACCAACAGACTCTTGTAGCATCACCAAACTATCACATTCTCAAATTTAGCTCCAGATTTGTGATCCTGGCCCCAGTTCCTGCTGCAGTGACCCCCGATCGATGAATGTGGGACACAAAAACTCGGACCGCTCATGGCATGCTTCCTTCCTTGGCCTTGTCCCCTGGCAACTGAGAGCCAGCGTGGTTCAGAAAAGGAGGACATGAGCCTGGGAAACTCTTTTGGTCGAGCAGACGGGAGCTCAAAGCACAGCGGGAACGGAATGTCCGAAAGGGAGGAACCGAGCCCCCTCCGCCGCCGGACGCCGAGCGCTGCCGCTCCATTGTGGAGACCCGGCTTCCTGTCTGCTTCCTAACGGCGCCCGCCGATGTTTACCCCTTAACGACGGCTCAGTTTAAAGATGGAGGGGCATCACAACCTGAGCCATGTTTAACACTAAACGTCAGATTAGGGGTGTGCAATATGACGATATTAAATCGTTAAGGATTATAACGATTTTATATCGTCATAAAGCAGAAAGATCGTCAGATTGTCTGTGTGGGCGCAGAGACATTGACGCACACCTGACTAGCCAATCGTAGCACATTACGCAGAGTGCATGGTGGGATCTCCTGTTTGGTTATGTAACGTGAAGCCATGTTGGAAAGAGAAAAGGAGATAAAAGCTTGAAGATGTCTGAACAAAAATCTGTTCTAAAGCAGCTGTATTATTCACTCAGATTATAGACATTGCAGTTAGATAACATTTGTTTTAAATTGTTGCACTTTAAGAGATAATGTTGATATTGTTGTTCATTACCTTTTATGTTTATATTTATTGCACATTTTTATAAAAACTGCACTATTTAAATTAAAACCTGTTCAGAAAGTTTCTTAGGCTTAAATTGTCCTTTTTTTTCTTTTAGGGTTTTACATGTTTTATATGTTAAGCACAGGGAAATAATGGTCAAACGTGCAAATTAGTCTAGAAAAATCAACGTAAAAAAGAATCGTGATAAAATCAGGATCGTGATTTTATTTTTAAAAAATCGTGATATGATATTTTTTCCATATCGCCCACCCCTACGTCAGATAAACACAAAATTTAATGGACCACCTGTCGAATAAATTAAGATAAAAGTTCAGAAATAATTCAAACTTCTTTAAAGTAGAGAAGAAGATAATACAATGATGGTAGAAGATAATGTAACATAAATGCACACAGGACTGCTCAGAGTTGCTGAAGAGTTTTTCTGAAAACTGTAGGCAGAGGCAGGCTAACACTTCCCATTGACTCCCAGTGTTTAGGCTAAGCTAACTAGCGGTGGGCTAGTTACCGCAAGCACAGTCAAAAGAATGGAGTTTATCTGCAAAAAAGTTGGAATGTTCCTTTAATTAAGTGTGAAAATACCTCAGGTTTAAGTGTTTTGGGAGAAAAGCCGCCATTTTATGACATGCACTTTAACTAAAAGAAGGAAATCCTGTTTTGTTTTGAAATATTTTGACAACATGAAGAAAAATAACTTGATAAACATAATTTTTGTGTTTTTTGAGAGGGGAAATATCATTCAAAATCATAAATCCACTGTTGTGGGAAAGAAATCAGGGATTTTGTTTTAAGGCCATATCACCCAGCCCTAGTTATTTAGTTAATTAAGTAGTCCTTTCATTTACATATAACAATATACTAAATAATAAACTAAATTTACAGAATATTTCTTTGACTAAAAAACTAATTGTAATTTTAATATAATAATATAACACAAGGAAAGTATTTTTGTTTGTTTTTCTTTGGTGGAATCATAAAAAATCAACAGCAACACTATTTTTGATGCATCATTATTTTCTGTACAGTGTCAAATACTCACACTCATTCTGCCTAAAGCATCTCATGTTTCTCTTTTAAGCCTCAGAATCAGAATTGATTTTTATTGACATAAGTACATGACACATACAAGGAATTCGACTCCAGCAGTTTTTTTCTGTGCTGCAAAAGAAGTTAAAAATCAAAAGATAAAGTTATTACGGTGATACTGTATCCTTGCATGCATCTTCTCAGTGTCTTAAATCTTCGGATACATATGCAGCTATTCTGATTTGGGATTTTTTTTTTTTATTTAACCTTATTTATTCTTAATTGTTTAACTTTGTCTTAGTCCAACATCTTATTATTATGTTTATTACTCTTATTTCTTGATTGTTGTTGCTTTTGTTGCTCATATGCTGTTCGAGTATGAAGCAATACTAAGTTGACCACCTTGGTTTTAATTGTTTGTTCTAAAAGAAAAAAGTTTATTTTAAGAAAAACTTTTTGCAAATGTTGATATACAATTGTATATTCCTGCAAAACCCAACAAAAAAATGGAAAAAAAGAATCTTCGGATAGTATTTTTTAATGGAGCTTCTGATTTGATATTTTATTTTACTGCCTTTTTAAGAAGCATTAAACCTCCCAGTGCATTTCTGTTCAGTCTGAGCTGCTGCCCTGTCTTCTCCTTCCTCGTTTTCGCTTCTTGAGGAGGCCGTGAGGATTAATGATTATCCTCATAACAGTTAAAGCAGAATCCAGGAATCTGCTGGATCAGCTGCTTTCCCAAGGACAGACGCAGGACCTGAATCTGCGGTTAAATCTGTGATCCTGTAATCCAAGGGCTCTTGTTTTTTTTCTATAGTAGAATGGGATCAGAACAGAAGAGCTTTTGCTCGACATCATCGGGAAAACAAGAGCATCAGAGCTGCCCTGGTTTGGCTCCAACATGGAGCATGGCACAGATTCTTTACCTGTTTGTCTCTCCTGTGTCTTTTCTTTAACCTAAAAGAGTCTAAAACTGCAAAGGAGGGGTCTATTTAAAAGACAGATGCCTACAGATTATTAAAGAGAACGGTTTAGTTGATTTACTGCTTGGATTTTATTCTGAATGTCGACATACTGACCATTCTTATGAATCATTTACAGCACATTAAGGAAAAAAATGTAAAAAATAAAATAAAGCTGTCAATAAAACAGTCAGAAAAACCACCTGGGCTGAGGCAGAGGACGTTGGTATGATTTTAATCTGCAGCCTTGACTGAAATAAACTTTTTATCCCCTCTGAGTGCATCACACAGACCACAGACTTGTATAGAAAGAGCACACAAGGCGGCCATCTTGGTAGGGGCACATTTCTGCTCTGTTCTATAGTACTCAATTAAAGTAAGACACCTGCTCAAACATGGTCATACTTTACTCGCTAAAATCTTAACGGATTTACAAACGGTTTGGTTTATTACAAACATTACAAGAGAAATTACGTCAATATATTTATACTACATTTTATAAAATTTAGTAATCTTAAGTAGGCAGTGTTAAAAATAGAAAAGACTCGAAGAGCGCAGACCTCCGCCAGCGCCACAGTCCTCACCCATATTGTGATTTTGACCATAAATATTAGTCCTACCTTTATTTCATCTAAATATTTAAATTCCTTGACCATTACAACATACCATAAGAAATTGGAATCATAATGATATCTATTTTAGTTTAGTAGATATTCACGAAATCACATTTTTCATCATGGCGTTTTTCTTCTGGATCTAGCTCCAAAGTTTTTGAAGATACAACAAATCAGATTGAGCACTCCAGATTCCACAGTATCTTGGCTATATTTTGGTGTTTGTTTCAAGTCTATGGGCTCTAATTTTGTGGCGCAGCGCAGGGGGCGCAAGCCTGGCGCACCCCGCGCAGTGTTAATTTCGTGCGGCGCACCGCCGTGCGCTGCCAATTTGACAATTTGGTAGACCGTCTGCGCAGAGATGGGTGTGACGGCGCACCAGGGGGAGGTGTCGGCAGATTCATGTTGGCGCAGTGACAATTTTGTGCCAAAAACAGTGCAGAAAGTGCGCTGAAAGCTCGCCAGCTCTAACCTGGTCTAACCCATGGCGCAAAGCGGAGCGCACCCTCCGCAGCTGTAATTTGGTGACAGGCGCATATGTGCGCACACGTCAACAAAGCCTCAGAGGCAGGTTTCCAGAGTGTCAGGCACATTTTAATGCAATAAACAAACACAGCAACCACTATTTAATGTAACCGTCTGAACCAGCATATACATTTGTGTCTATATTAACTGTCCCGTCACATCTGATGTCAGATTAAAGCCGTTTGTCATAATGGAAACTTAACCTGACGGCATCTGGAAGTCTGATGCACATCTTACAAGTCAACAATAAACAGCCTTAACATCTGATACTGAGTACATATCTGGCTTCTCTCATTTCATTACATTCAAAGAAAAGAGGGAGAAAAAAGACGAAGAAAAAAGAGAAAATAAATGTATGTCACTCAGGATTTACCCGTGATTTGCCATATTTCTCTATATTAGTCTTTATTTTTAACGTGATCTGAAAAGATGGAGAACATTATTGTAAGGAGGATGAGGTGGAGACACCGGGAGAGTATACAGTATACCACTAAAGGCTCTGCTCTTTGGCGATGACAGACCAGGAGTGCAGGTGGATCACAAGCATTATAAATGGATAAGCCAGCTGCGGTGTAACTGTCTCTTAATTTTGTACTCCTATAATGACAAAGGAACAGATTACATCTGTCCTGGGAGCTGGCCCACACGGTGACGCGTAGACCGATGCGCGCCCCGATGGCCAGTCTGTTCTCCCAGCTGCTGAATGACAGCAGCTCTGACCGTCTCCAGCAGCGGGGATCATTCAGACCAATCAGACGCTGCGCCTCGGCCGCAGCGCATTTAAAGGCGAGGAGAGGCGCTCATTTGATTGGTGAAGACAGCGATCGGCTGTGTTAATCCCACTCACGTCTATTCTCCTCCTACTCTGACATTTGCGCGGAGAGGCAGAGACGTGGGCGTGGACGCGCTCCTCTGCGCCCCTCTGCGCCTCAGGGCACCACAGGGCAGGTGCGCCTGCGCTTGCGCCTGGTCTACGGAATTAGAGCCCTATGTCTTTATTTGTTCCCTTGCTATGATGAAAATTCCAAGGATATCTAAATTTTTCTTGTTCTGGATCAGAGAATCCAGAATTTTGCCAGGATCCAGATCAGTCTTTGATATCTTGTAGATCCTGTTGGAAACTTTTCCTGTATTTTTTTCCAAATGCCCTGACTATATTTGCCGGAGTAATATGTACAAATGCTGAAAATGGTCCTATCTCACAATGTTAAAGAATCCTTCAAAAACATCCAGGATCCAGACGGTGATCCAGATCACTCCCAAAATCTAATCATTTGTTCCTTGTCCCAATCCGGACAATTCGGACAGTTATGATGCTAACAGAGAAGCAAACAAACAAACAAACAGACCCCGGCAATAACATAACCTCTTTGGCGGAGGTAGCTACATCTGTGCCGTTTCTGACAAAGCCAACCGTTTGAAAATCGGTTGAAAATTGAGCACGCAAAGCTTATTTCTCAGTGCATGTTCCACAGACATCAACGTATGTGTGAGCAAGATGGCCGCCATGCGAGGACGTCAGTCGCCATTGGCCAACAGCATGCGTGAGACACCTGGGCTGTGTCCGAAATGGCATACTAACGCTCTACTCATACTAAGTGCGACGTCAAAATGAGTATGTAGTGTGTTCACATTAGATAGTATGAAAAGATTGAGTGTGTGAGAAATACCTGGATGTATACTATATCGGAAAAAAAATTAAGTATGCGAGGTGGGCATACTAGTCACACTCAAACGCCCCATAATGCATTGCGCCATGCAAGACCGACCGGCACTTAGCTAAAAATCAGCCACTAGCAAACTTCCCATTTTCAAAATAAAAGCGTCTTCTATCATCTCCTTTTAGTTCTTTAATGCTTTTGTAAATTGGGCTCTTGTTTTGGAACCGACCGGAAGTTTCTTCGATAGCATAATGGCGCGCATAGTGGAATGTCCGAAATGCTGAAATGAAATTTGTATCCATGCGTTTTATGGCTCAAATGACCACATTCTGGTATTCTACGTGGTGACTTTCTCTCCTAAAATGCTCTCTGAACTTTCAAATGTGGTGAATCAACAGAGATATTTGATAGCCTGGTGTGCTTCTGATTTTTGTCGTCAGAGGTTTGAAATGCATCATGGGAAACTTAGTAGTATACTACAGTGTGAACGGTTGGCATTCTAATCATACTTATAGTATGTAGTATACAGTATATACACATGAGTATGTACTATGTTAGTATGTTAGTATGCCATTTCGGACACAACCAGTGCTATGAGTGAGCAAGATGGCCGCCATGTGAGGACTTTAGTCGCCATTGCGTGAGACATCTAGTGTTTCCTTACATGTCTATGACACACAGCGCCGCCTGCTGGCCTGGAGCTCTAAATTTGCTTTTTGAGCCAAACAAAACATCCTGGCAAAAGGAAATCTAAAAATCTCATCAGTTCTTTTTATAAATCATATTAGTAGCATTAAACCCACAGCACTGCCTTTTTGAACTAGGGATGGGAATCGAAAAAACAATTTCCAATTCCCTTCAGTATCAATAGACCTTTGGCTTATCAATTCCTTTAAGTTTGTTGATCTGCATGCTTTGGGAATAAAAGATGGGAAGGATCAGAATAAATCAGAGCAAAGGTTTAAATAATGGCAGACAGCAGACAGAAGTGCTCAAAATCATGTCTTATTTTTGACAATAAAACACTCTCAATCTTTGAGTTTGGTGGAAATACCAGCAACTTGTTCGACCACTTATCAGAACTTTTGTAGTACAATTTTTTTTTTTTGTGGTCCAACAATTTTTAGTTAATGTTTCAAATATTTGGATGAAACCACTGTTTTAGTAAGTGTATTTTATTGTGTAAAAAATGACTTATTTATTTATTAATTTACAAACCTTTCTAATAAATGGTCCGCAAAATACACTGTCCATTTTTACCTCCGCCAAGGAGGTTATGTTTTCGGGAGAGTCTGTCTGCCTGTCTGTGAACAAAATAACTCAAAAAGTTATGGATGGATTTTGATGAAATTCTCAGGAAGTGTTCAGCATGGGAAAAGAAAGAAGTGATTCAATTTTGGTGTTGATCGGGATCAGCGTCTGGATCCACCATGACGAAAAATGTGATTTCTATGAATAACTACTGAACTAAAATAGATATCATTATGAATCCAGTTGCTAATGGTATATTTCATGGTCAATAAATCTAAATATTTAGATGAAATAAAGGTAGGAGTAAAATCTATGGTGAAAATCACAATATGGGAGAGGACTGTGGTGCTGGCGGAGGTTTACTAGTATTTTCTATAATTGTTTTAGTCCTTTACTTTCATTTAAAGAATCATTAAAATCTTTCAATTTACAGCATTATTACAGTATTATCAAGTACGGCATCCTTACAGTTTTTCTTTTTTTTTACATTTAGATTTTATTAGTTCCTCCAAAGAACAAACATTTCTTCGTATTGTTACATACAACAAGTTCCTCGGTTGCTCCTAGGAGTCAGGACAGGAGATGATACAAAATTATACAAAGATACTGTATGTTCCAGCTCTGTACTGAATACCTTGCGTTTAACAATACGTCATCTATAGAAACATAAACATAAAGGGTTGTTGGAAAGAAAGGACTCCTTAAAAATAAAGAAATAAATAATAAAATAATAATAATAATAATAATAATAATAATAATAATAATAAATTAAATTAAAAACTAATAATAATAATAATTAAAGGATATATATACAAATGTAAATATACATACCTACACACGCATATACATATATATACGTATTCATACATACATATAAAAGAGCACCCGTAAATATCTACATTACAATAACCTTTTTACTTTCTGTGGTCTGTTTTTCTGAGCTCTTTGTGCATCCCTGCTGTCTTTACAAATAAAAAATGAATAATCATAATAATTATTATAAATAACTAAATATTGACCTCTCCCTTTAAATAAATGATCAGCTCCTGTCTCTTTAAACACCAACATCCTCCTCACATGAACGCAGCAGCAGCAGCAGAGGTGACTCAGGTACGATCAGCTGAAGCCTCAGCACTGCACGCCGGCAAGATGGTGACGTCACGTGACGTGCGTGACGCAGGTGGAGGCTCGTGATTGGCCGGCTGGAGAGGAGCTGTCCTCTTAATATAGCGCTGGTCTGGAGGAGGGCGACTGTTTTTTTGTGATTACTCGGATTTTTACACCCGTGAATCAGCAGCTCGGTCTGATCTCACACTCCGAGTTATTTTTAGAGTCACAGCCATTAAACTCTGGGAGAAGAAGAGCAGAAATCAGCGCGAGGAGCCTTTAAATCCTCTCCTGAGAGGCTGAAATTAAATAATTCACCTCCTCAGGCTGTGAAAACACGTTTCAGGCTCATATCAGGAGCACAAACAGCCAGAATAAACCTGAAAATGAGGATTTCATATCGAGCAGGCGTCACGAGTCAAAACGTAAATAAACCAAATGATGTCATTCATCATGCTCACGAGCGCAGGTAGCAAAACACAGGCCCTGAGCGCGAGACAAATGTAAGATGTGATCTTCAGGTGAGGATAAAGAAGGATAAACAGGTAGTTTCCTCCTGAATCAGAGCCTCTGGATCCGCTGATGCACTGTGGGGGGGGGGAGCGGATTCCCAGGGTAGCCAGATATTACATAACACCTCCACACAGATCGTGATGCTCCCTCTCCCTCTCCTCTCCTCTTCCCGGGAAAAGATGGCACACCGAGCCACAAAACGCGCCTCACTGTCAGCATGAGTCGGCAGGTGAGCTTACCTGTGCGGGCAGCTGCTGTCATCGTCCTCGCGCGCCGTCGTGCTGTCCCTCTCGTGCTGAAGATGCCTTTAAACCCCTCCGACCTTTGCTTTGTCATTCACTGCAGCCCAGCCAAAGGTCACACCGTAAACCCGAGGCACGCTGTCCCGAGGCGGCTCGCGCCAAAAACACCTGAGCGTGAAGGTACGGGAGCTGCGGCGCGCGAGCTCAGCATCATACAATCACATTTTGGCAAATGAGCAACAAACAAGGTGCTGCGATGGCGAAGGGTAGATCTGCAGAAGCTGTGGATGGAGGTGAATGGAGCTCAGAGAGGGAGGGAGGGGGCTTATGGGTCTGCGCGCGGGAAACAGCGCCGCCCCGCGCACCGCGGAGGAACTGCAGGAGAATTACATCTTTATTTATCTGGTTCTAACTTAGAAAAATAAGACACAAAATCACCTCCTTAAGACTGCAAACTGTTTCAGTAAGGATAAAAAGTATGCATGTGCAATAATTCATATAAATATATATATATATTCTTAATATTTTTCTTATCTTGTGTTTGTAGAGATTTTTATTTTAACTGTCCTGCAGGTTTTTACCTTGCATATTTTTTTTTACTTATACTTTAATAACGATAAAACATTTTATTTAAAAGCTCCTTTCATGACACTCAAGGACACCGTACAAGATTTAAACAACAACCATAAAATGAATAATTATAATAAAATAAATAACAATAAAAGCAACAATAATATTAAAATAACAACAGCAAGGCACAGCAGATACTGACAGATGCTGGGAAGAGGAGGGTTGTTATTGTTAAGTTGGTTATGCACTTAGAACTATTTAATAGTTTTCTTCTGTTTGAAACTTAAGTATCTGTTTGCACTGAAAAAGAGAAGCTCTCCATCTCTTGTACATTTTGTTTAATGTCTTCAAGGGCAAATCTATGAATGTCAATAAAGACACTTTTAAACAACATGTTTTATTATTTTTTTATTATAAGGTCATTATTATAAGATAAAGAGTAAAATATGATGTCATATAAAATAATAGTCGAATTGTGAAACTGGGAAAAAAGAATCCAATAAATATGGGATGCTGTGTGAATCACAAAAAAAAACAAAATACAATAACCTTTCTACGTTTTGTTTTGTTTTTTTTAACTCCAACACTAAAACATCAAGCTATTTAATGTTTAAAGGTAACTAATTGTCTTGTTTTTGCAAATATTCACTCATGTTGAAATTGATGCTGGCAGCTCATTCAAATTTGAAAAAATGACATTTTTACCCCTGAATAATATCCATTTTTACAAAAACCTGCACATTTACATCCATCTGTTCTTGTCTTTTGTGTTTTGCTGATTTTATTGTTGATTTTATTCTTACTGTGATCTCTAAAACTTTGCACAGTGTCCTTGAGTGTCAAGAAAGGCACTTCAAATAAAATGTTTTATTATTATTAATTGTTATGAGGTCATTATTATAAGATTAAGAATAAAAAATGACATCATTAAAAATAAGTTGAATAGTATAAACTGTAAAAACTACAAAATAACAACAATGCTGAGAAAAACACTAAAACTCATTTTTATGAGATACCTGGTCCTTTTCACTTGTACACTTCCAATGAAGTTGGGACGCTCTTCGAAACACAAGCAAACTAACTAACAAACTAAATGCTGAGACTTTTCTACCCTTTTTTCACTCAAAATGTAAAGATATTTAATGTTTAAACTGACAACTGATGCTGACAGGGGCATATTTATCCCCGAATAACATACAGTCTCTTTTTAACATTTTGCATTAAAATGCACGTACATCCCCACATCTGTTTTTTTTTTACTGTTTTATTGTTAATTTTATTGTTATTGTGATATTTTAAACTTTGCACAGAGTCCTTGAGTGTCATTAAAGACACTTTTAAATAAAATGTTTTTTTTTTAGAAATCATAATAAGGTCATTATTATAAGATTAGGATTGAAAAGTAATGGAATAAAATAATATAAACAGTTGAAATTATGAGATTGAGAAAAATATGAGTCAAAATGACTGCATAATAAGTAATTCTGAAATAAACACTGGAAACAGTTTTATAACAATCATGATATTCACTTCTGGGACTAAAGAGAAAAGCTCCTCAACACAACAGCACAAAAGTATTTAATATTTATTAATATATCATTTAATTTGGCTTTTATTTGACAAAATACATTTATTTTTGAATTATTTTTGTTCTATATATATACATATATATATATACATATACATATATATATGTTGAATTGGTTGAAATGAGTGATGAAAAATGAACTTTGAACTTTTTCATGATATTCAAATTTTTTGAGATGTACCTGAATAAATAAATATATATGTATATATGTATATATGTATATATAGATAGATAGATAGATAGATAGATAGATAGATAGAAAGATAGATAGATAGATAGATAGATAGATAGATAGATAGATAGATAGATATTTAACATATATGATATAGATATATAGGATCTAAAAAAACTCTGAAAATCAATAATAAAATATTTCTTACATTATATTTGCAAAAGATTGTTGTTGTAAAGTGAGGTTTGATAACAACATGATCAGGTGAGGATTTTGAAAAACTGTGCTTACTGAGCCAAAAGTCAAACATGCTTATGGTGTTTCTGGGTGCTGTTGATAAATGGCTTTGGCTTTGCATAGTAGAGTTTTAACTTGCACTTACAGATGTAGACGAACTGTAGTTACTGACAGTGGTTTTCTGAAGTGTTCCTGAGCCCATGTGGTGATATCCTTTACACAGTGATGCCGCTTTTTGATGCAGTACCGCCTGAGGGATCGAAGGTCACGGGCATTCAATGTTGGTTTTGGGCCTTGCCTCTTACGTGCAGTAATTTCTCCAGATTCTCTGAACCTTTTGATGATATTACGGACCGTAGATGATGAAATCCCTAAATTCCTTGCAATAGCTGGTTGAGAAATGTTCTTCTTAAACTGTTGGACAATTTGCTCACACATTTGTTCACAAAGTGGTGACCCTCGCCCCATCCTTGTTTGTGAATGACTGAGCATTTCAAGGAAGCTGCTTTTATACCCAATCATGGCACCCACCTGTTCCCAATTAGCCTGTTCACCTGTGGGATGTTCCAAATAAGTGTTTGATGAGCATTCCTCAACTTTCTCAGTCTTTTTTGACACTTGTGCAGCTTTTTTGAAACATGTTGCAGGCATCAAATTCCAAATGAGCTAATATTTGCAAAAAATAAAGTTTACCAGTTTGAACATTAAATATCTTGTCTTTGCTGAGTATTCAATTGAATATAAGTTGAAAAGGATTTGCAAATCATTGTATACTGTTTTTTATTTACGATTTACACAACGTGCCAACTTCACTGGTATAGGGTTTTGTAAATCATTTCTTCTGTTTTATCTTAAATCGTCTACACTTGTCTTTTGTTTCTGATCATTTTTCTGCAGTAACAGTAAAAGCCTCTCGTATCACACATGAATTTGGCTGCATCATGTTTTATTCATGTCGACTCTGCAGCCTTCTGTCAGAGGTGAAGGGAGCAGACGAGGCAGTAATCCCGACAGCTCGGCTAAACTTCATGCTCGTGGGGTTTATTTACAGATCTGAGAGGATTAGACGAGCCGTGAGGGGATGTGGATTTTAGTTTGAAACATTCACTGCAGCTTTAACGCCGAGGACGAGGCAGCTCTCTGCTGCTGCTTCCTGTTTCAATCACATGACGTGAGATCAACGGGCACAGAGGGAGGGGCAGAGGCTGTTTTATTTCTGTGTGTGTGCCAGGATTTAAATAATATTTAAAAAAAAAATAATAAAAGTGAATTTCTGTTTTTCTTTTTGTTTATCATCATAAAAAAAACAAGACTCTACAACATCATATTTCAGAGTTTAACTAGAATCTTACTGCACTCCTGAATAATGATAATGAAGGCGGCAATAGAGAAGTATACCTAATAAAGTGGCCACCCTCTCTGGCCACTTTATTAGGCAGCTTTAATTCTTTAATCCATCGTAACATCAGCAGGAAACTAATTAAAGTTTTATGATCACGTCACATTTGCTGCAGATTTTTAAAGCTTTAAATCCACGTTGAGGATATCCTGCTCCACCACATCCCAATGTGCCCCATTGGATTGAGATCTGGTGACTTCTGAGGCTCAGCTAAACTCAAGAATCAGCTATAAGACGATATGAGCTTTCTGTGCCGGGAGCAAAATCCTGCTGAACTCACATGAGGGAGACACTGTGGTATCAAAAAGGCATTTTCACCCTGCAGCTCACTGGATATTTTGTCTCTCATGGACCATTCTCTGTGTGAAAAGTCCAATAGATTTCTGAAATTCTAATAACTTTCCTCCCCAGCCATGTTTTGACTGATGTTTAATTCATTTTATTCATGTTTACAGAGCCTGCAGCTGTTAGTTTATACAAATTTTTGTTAGCTAAGTTCCTTGTGATACCTGCGATTGTAACCCTTTAACTTTAAATTCAGGAATATTTAATGTTACATCAACATAACATGTCATTGTTTGTTTCCATCAGTGCTGTATGATACAGAAACAACTGTAAACAAATCAAAAGAACTGATATTTTGTTTTTGGGATTTCAAGGTTTAAAAAGCTGAAAGCTACAAATTTTTTAACCACCATTATGACCTTAAAAGTTATGTTGATATTGATAATTATTTTGCTATGAATGTTTGGATATTGGATATAGATAAAATATATATATATGTGTATATCTATATCTATATCTATATATGTATATATATATATATATATATATATATATATATATATATATATATATATATATATATATATATATATATATATATATATATATATATATATACATATATATGTGGACAGTTATGAATATGTATATACATGTAAGTATGTATGTATGTGTGTGCATAGGTGCTAATTATATTTACACAGATGTATATGTAATAACAGTATATTATTTCTGTATTGATGCTTATATGTCAGATACATATGTGTATGTGTATATATGTGGATGGATGTGTGTATATGTGTGTATGCATATATATGTACATTTATGTGAATATATGTTTGTAAGTATGTATATGTATATTGATTATATATTTTATTGGTTTTGTATAGGTAGTTAAGCATATTTATATGGATTATATGTTTCGTAATATACATTTGTATAATGTATTTGCATCAATAGAAGAATTTATTTTTTATAAGACCCATGAGGAACAGTAATAAGGGGTAGGAACTAAAAAAGTATTTTACTTCCTCCTACTCCTTTTCGAGCGTCCTTTTTTTTTCGTGTATGTAAATGGTATTTCATTATTTTTTTGTTGTTCTTTGCATGCATGTTCGAAATGAAAATAAATTCAATTCAATTCAAATACTTGAACATTTACTAATATGATTAATACGTAGCCTACATATAAAGTCTGTTATTCATCAACATTTTTCTGTTTGTCAAACTCAGTATCATCTATTCAAAGTAAATTCGCTTTTTTTCTCCCTTTTTCTAATCCAGTTTTATGTCATCACACAATCAGCTGTTAGCTTTTAAAACCTTTTAATCCCACAAGAAAGAAAGAAAGAAAATATCTGTTTTGGTTTGTTTGTGTTTTTTTGCTGTTCCCTTAAATGTTAACATTATCAAACTATGATTTGATTTAATGATTAGATTTGTTCTGTTCTTAAAACTCCTGGAATTTAATGATGACAGGTAAAGGGTTAATCGTTTATTTCTGTATTTAACTCTGCTCACCCTTAGGTCAATTTATCTTTGTGGATTTTTAGAGGTTTATTCTAATCTTAGTATTAAATTTCAGTTTGTATTTTATTTTTATTTTTGTTTTTTAGTTTGCCCTTTTAGTTCTCATTCTGTTTTCCTTGCTTCTTTTTGCTTTAATAATGAACAACTTTAATTCAAACCTTTTAAAATCTGGTTTATTTTCTTTTTTTGGGTTGTAACATTCAGAGTTACAAAGTGATCCAGGAGCTGAAATGAAAGTAAAACAAACGGCAGCAGGTCGTTAAGTTATCAGCGTAAACCTGAACTCATAAAAACTCAAGAGTTTGAACTTTGTTTCCTGCTCAGTGGAGCTCAACGTGATTTAACTGAAATGACAGGTAAAAATTTATAAATATTTCTGGGTAAACAGGTTCAATCAAATGATTAAAGTACAGAACACTTAAGTATTATCTTAAGATTTAAGTGATACTGTAGCTTTATACTCTCTAACTTAGAAATATGAAGTTAACTTCAAATATTCAAACTAATCTGATTTTACTAAAGTTTTGAGTATCAGTTTATTTTTGTTTGCTTGTTTTTCAGTTTCACAACTTAAAATGAAAAATATATATTTCACATTATCCCCAAAGTCTGAATATTTGATGCGTATTACCCACTTCTTTAAGAGTTATTTTTAAGTATTTAGGCAAACCTCAACAAGCCTGAACTCATAAAAAGATTTTACAGAATTTTACGTTATTTAGCAACTTTTGAGTAAAGTAAAACAACAGCAAAACATAACCTTCAAATAACAAAAATAACCATTAAAAATTTCCCAGTAATCACTTTAGAAAAAAAAGAACATTACATTATTGTGTTTTATATATTTTTGAAAACAAATGCAAACATAATCCTCTACGTCTGAATAAGTGCTGCTTTGTCTTTTAACTTTTTTTAGTAAGGTCTCCTTAAAAACTCTAATAAAGTAGTCATTTTATTCAAACTCTATCTTTGAAATATACTAAATATACTTAAATTTCGCTGGTTTACATACTTTCATGTTCTGCAAAATTAAAATGGAAAATAGTATATACAAAAACAAAGTCTGATGAAGAGAAGCTTTTTTGTTCTTGTATTTCTTAAAGTAAAGTCCGGTTTAAAAATGTTATTTAATCTATATTTTAAGTCCAGAACACTTAGTTAAGACAGCAGGAGAACTTTAAATCATTAAGTGCTTTAAACATAATTTCCTAAAACATGATCTGGAAACATTTTGAGTATAATGATTCTAAACAAATAAGAATTATCAAACATTTTAAAACAAAAAACATTTTTTAAAGCACTAAATATATACAAATCTTACACTATGTATATTGTGTTTTTCTATGCACTATATCCAAGGGGTTGAGTTTTTCATTACTTTATTATTATTTATTATTATTTATGTATTATTTGGCATTGTACATTCCAATTTATTTATTCTATGGAAAATATCTGCTCCACATATCATCAGTTCTTGTACTGATAATCCTTTTCTACACAATTTTTACGCAGTTTGAAACATTTTAATAATATTTCCATTAACATTTTTTGCAGGTATTATTTTGAGCTGATGAAATTATCCCTGTATGAATTATCTTTGGTCACCTGGAGAACTGCACAGGTCCAACTAAAAATAATAAAAACTACATAAAACTGAAGCCTGGCTCTTAAAAATCTGTTCTTCTGCACACATGATCTAAATAATCACAGAAAGGTTCATATCAGGACTGTCAGGTCAAAAAGGTTTGTTAACAAATTTCAACTGTTAATTTATTTTTATTTTTATACATATTTTATTTATATTTCTGTATATTTATTAGAAGTTTTTTTCTAGTTTTTATTTTTATATATCTTTTTATTTGTAATAATCAGCTGCTACTGATTCTAAATTTCCCTAAAGGAGTCTTTTCCAAAGGGACTAATAAAGTACTTTCTAATCTGATGTAATCTAAAAAGCTGCAGAGTCATGTGGTTTATTTATCTGTGAAAATATCATTTAAAACAAAACCCTGCTTGTCCCAGAAGCCACCAAATGGACCCGAGGGTTAAAGGTGGTTAATAAACTGCTCAGATCAGCATTAATCAGCACAGCGGGTCACAGCAGCCTTGAGAAAATATTTTTTAATTGTTCTTGGAATGTAACATGTCGGGACAACGTAAAAATAAAGCTGAGAGACACTGATCCAACGCGGTGTTTCACAACAGCAGCAGGGCGTGGTCAATAAAGTGTTTTTTTAAATTCTTATTTCTTCTCCACGGCTTGAATCTGAACAGCATCAGGCAGTTTTCTAAGAGTCTGGATTAATAACAGAAACATCCACCTAAATAAAAAAGAGATTTGACCTATCACTGTCCCTGAATAAAAGCTATTGTTGCTAATATTTCTGCATATACCAAGACGAAACATACAATACAAACCTTATGATGCACGCTATTGCACTGGGTATGAACAAGTGTGCATATTTTTTGTGCTGTAAACTCACATGTTGTTGTATACATTTGCTTTTTTAGATTTTTTGTGAGTATACGTTGATATTTCTGAGCTCAATATTGCCGATAAAGGACTAAAAATCTCTTCTATACTAACACTGACCTGCTCCTTTTATGGTCAGTGGATTTGTGATAGACTTCTGATTTATAAAAGTGGACCTTCAGTGAAGATGATGTAAATATGGTAACTTTGTGCCAGTATTTCACCCAATATTTGTAATATTTATGACCAATATAATATCGGCAACATGGCTCCAAAAAAACTCTGCATCCCGTTTTTTTTGTTTTTTTTTACATAATGGATCACAAACCTCACAAAAGGTGAAGACATTAAAGTGTTTCCAGGCTTTAAATGTGATGAAAAAAAGAAACAATCTGAAAAATCAATCACAAACATCCTTAAAGTGTCATGCATTAGAGCAGGAATGCACAATATCATCGGCATAGTGAGGAAACTTCAAACCAAATATGGGACAAAGAGGCAAAACAAGGCAATAATGCTGCACCTTAAACTATGTTCAAATAATTAATTTGATTAAGTCTCTTATGAAATATTAATAAACACAGTTATGCAGCATTTATTTTAGAGTAAACTCATCCAACGAGTGTACAAACTCCAAATTTAAACTGCTGAGCTCAGCCCAGTTTACTAGAAAAATTTATACATATTTCCCACATATACAACTCTTACACAAGCCATCCAAATATTGTCATTACCATCCAGATATATTTCCCATCCTCATTTTCCTTTTGATTTCTGTTAACACTGTCTCTGCAAGTAAGGCCTGTTTCACACTAGAGGCATTTTTTCTGTGTGTGAGAAAAGGAAGAGCGGCTTTTTTATTTCCACACGCCGTGTGTTCTTTGGCTGAAAAAGACTTGAAAAAATGACAAATATAGAGGGATGTTTTCCTGAATCCGGCAGCTAACATGTCCACAGGCATAAGATACTGTATGTCACACTCTTTAGGCGCCAAAGTAGCAAAACAGCAAAATCAAACAGGCCATAGCTGCAAATGTGGTGTCTAATGTTGTTGTCACGTTTCACCAGGAAATGCATTTGTGGGCATGTTTTTATTCAAAGTTTTGGCGTCTTTATTAGAGGTGTCCCGATCCCATACTGAAACTGCATATCAGCAAAAAAAAAAAATATTGGATAATACCGGCCTGCATCTTAAATCTCCGATACAAGCAGTCCATTCTAATATATTTATTTATTTTATTTAATTCAGTTGTAGAACACACTTATGTTTAAGTGAAACACAGCGGTTATTTTGCAATTTAAAAATATATGTCTTTGTTTTTATTGGATTTCCTGAGGTCCCTTTTCAGGGTCTTCTAATTTACTTTTTATTTTATTTAACTGTACTATATTCTGATATTTAAGGTTAAATTTATTGAACCCACTGGCTCATAACAAATGGGTCAGTTTTTCTCATACCTACTATTGCTGACTACTGTTCTCTGTTTGAGTAATCTCACCTGATCAAACCTTATCTTACAGTCCATAGTACAAAATTAGTAATAAAAGTCTGTTTGATTCCTGCTGATATCGTATCAAAATCGGTATCATATTGGAGGTGAAAAAGTTGTATCCGGACAACCCTAGTATTTACTAGGGATGGGAGAAAAAAAATCGATTCACATAAGTATCAGGATTTTTTGTTTGACGATTTTTAAAGCGATGTTTTTTTTTTTAATTTGTTTTTTTTTCAAAATGTAAATGCTTCATTTTAGTCTGTGTTGATAAGCCACTTTTAAATGCAGTCCAGTCTTTTGAAGAGAGAGTATAAACAGCTGGTTAAAATATATAGCTGAATAAATCCTAAAAATAGACTCACATGTGATGTGTATTTTTCCTGATAAAGTCTGTAGGCATCATCATTGTTCATCTTTTTCACTGGTGTTAAAAAAGCTAACTAAAGACTGCAAACATCTGCAATATTGTAGAATCGGCACCTAAATAGTAGTAAAAAATCAAATCCGGAGAAAAGGGTTTCATCTCAGCCCTAGTATTTATAGGTTGAAAAACAGATCAGCAAAAAAAAAAGTTTGTCTGATGCAGATGATGCGAGTGTATAATTATCAAAATTGCTCAAGAGAAACACCAAATATGACGTCAGAAATGGATGATATTGGATTGGATTATATTAGACAACATTAGGTGGAACTTTATTTGTTCCTTTGGGAGATATAAACCAAAGTATAAATAAAAATGTGCCTAAAAATATGTCTACAGGCTGGCTACTGTGTAGTATCGAGGAGACGTGGAAGTGGCTGATGTTATTGGGTCGTATTGTGGAGACAGGGATCTAAAAAACATTGAGCCCAAAGATTCCCCGTCTCATGTTTGGATGGTGAATTCTGAAGCCTAATCACAAATGAATGAATGAAGCAAACAGACATACCCATCAGTTCTTCATTGTGAAAACACAAAACCAAACACAAGCTCCTGCCAATCTACCTTTTCTGAACCTTCTTCCCTAACCACTTCGAAACTACAGCCTTTTAAAATATTGATATTAAATTGAATATTTTCCAGTATTGCTGCCACCTGGTGACATCATAATATGCAAATTAGATTTCTTTCCATCCCAAGTTTTCGGTCATACTGAAGATTTTTCTCATCGACAGTCTGCCTTTATCTCTAACCACTTCCACACTACAGCCTGTTCAATCCTTGATAGCAAAATTGAGCAGTTTCTTGAGAAAACTCTGGCGCCTAAAGGGTTAAAGCTTTAGTTTGCTCATTCTGCAGGTTAGTCGGTGAATCAGGTTCCCTGTGTGGAGATTTATTGTGGTTCTTTCTTAACTCTCATTGGAAGTTCATTATTGAGGCTGTAGGACATCCACACACCTGGTGTGAAAGCTGCGGCTAACAAAATATTTTAAGTGTGAAACAGGCATAACTTCCACCACAGGCCGAGGTGCACTAAGTCCACAAACCCTTGTTTCAACATTGTCTGATCCCTTTTCCTGAAACTATCATCTTTTGTTGACAAAACGTCTTAACACATGCTGCTCACCTACTTTGATTACAAACTGATTTTCCACCATGGAGCTTGTTTTTGCTGCTGTTAGTGAACAACATTACGCAAAAACTACTTTGCAGATTTGGCTGACACTTTAAGGAGATGTCGGTCACGACCAAACTTAAAAACGATTCCCTTTTGGTGCTGATCCACAACTATACCCCTTTCAGACTGGCCAAAAAACCTGTTTAAACCCAGTAACAATCAGCTCCTGTTGGCAGTTGGAAAGGGTTTAATCGGCATTTCGACCCTGCAAGTGAGGCGGGTTTTCATCGGCTCACCTCCAATCGGCTTCAGACATCACACCCCTTCTTCTCATCAGCGCTGAGTTTGTACATTTTTAAAAAGGGAAAACAGTACAAAGTACAGAAACCTGAGTCCACAGCCTCCATGATCCTTTCCATTGTTTACATTGCACTGATGATGTCATCAACGTGATGACATCAGCTTGATGCGCCAGAGGAAAAAAAACAGCCACACAGCTCATCTGCTGCCGATTAGACCCGGTCTGCTGGCAGTGGTAAAAGAGTCAGTTGCCAATTGTTAGTGGGTAAACAGCTTTGAAAAAAAAAAATACCATGACACGCTAATTTTAGTGTGAATGCAGTAATAGCGAACAATCATTTTAACTCAGTAACTGTCAAACTAATAATGATATCAACATGATTCCAGGTGCTTGTGGTAGGTTTCACTCTGTGGTCATTCAGCGAAGTCAGGATCAGATCTGGACTTTGCCGATGATGCTGTGATTGTTGTATGAAGTGGACAAGTGGGTGCTCAAGACTCCTAGGCCCTACTGTTCTTAAATACTCTTGGAAGGCCTAGTGGCCAGAGATGATGGCTGAACTTCATGACGAGCTCCCTTGGATGCATATTTTGGGTATAGGACCGTGTCCAATGCTGTTGTTAGCCATGTTATTATTGAAAATGTGAAAATCTGCCACATTGTGCAGTCTTAAAGGTGTAGTGTGTAGAAACTGGCAGCATTTCTCCAAACAGGAGCAGTAAATAAAGGATATAATGTTTCAATTGGTATGTAAAGTCTGTCGAAATGGGTGTGCAATCATCCCCATGAAACTTTGGTTTTCTTATTTTTAAGTTAGAAAAAGCTTTTTATATCTATGTGCCACGGGTCTCCCCTATGTGGAGGCTGACATAACGATCCGCCATGTTGTCTACGGGTGGGTTTAAGGGACAAAAAGAGTGAAACGCAACTTTGCTTGATTTTGTTTGCGACGAAAGCAGATGCAACAATAACCATAGCCATGGCTGTGACAGCTAACATGCTATGATGAGAAATTTTAAAATGTGACCAGCAACTAAAACATGATTAATATTTACTTGATAATAAAATATTGAAGCTGGGGTTGGCGATTTTGGAAAACTAGCATGAATTTGAAAGTAGCATCTCCTCAGGGCTCCGCCTAGCCCCCCCACCCCCGCCCCCCCGCTTGCATGCACGCGCACGGCTGATAAATCAGAAAGACTGATTCAACTCCAAACCCTCAGCACAACGTCTTTGTTTTACACTACACCAAGTCATGTCTCAGTCAGTATTCTCCTGTAAATCTCCCGTGTGACGATATAATAATAAAAACATTCCTCTGCCTCTCCAAACTGAACTCTGTCTCTAGCCTGAAGGGGGCGGTAATGCTCCAAAATGATGGATGCCAACCGCCATAAAACCAAATAAGAAGAAAAAGCCTCGCGAGAACGTCCACCTGCAGTAGCCTGGGTGGCAGCTATCGCGAGATTAGAGCAGCAGAACAAACTTAGAAAAACAAAGAGTTTATTTTAGATTTCTGTACATCTGTCTTAAAATGTGAGGGATACTGGAGCTTGGTTGGGGTTGTGGGACGGCTCACGGCGGGCTTCTCTTATTTTCAAAGACTAAACTTGAAAGGTAAGCATTCTCCCGCAGACTCTGATACGTATGAGCCGAGTCTGTGCACGCGAAAATGCACGCGCAGCAGGTGGGCAGAATGGCGACAGGATTTGATTGGTTTAAAAACAGGTGTCCCGGCATGATTATTGGTTGGGGTTTTCCCTGTTTTACTCCTGCTGTAGATAGCGGATATTTTTCGCTCTGTTTTAAGAACACATTATGAGTTGATTACCATCGGGTCATAAAGACCATTTTAACGAGAATTAAAAAAAGTGTATCTAAATCAAATCGCAGACCCCAGCTTTAACTTGTAATTAAGCGCTTCCTTCGGTCTCCACTCTGCTCCGTGTCAACGGGAGCAGTGTATTATGGGAAATTCTCTTACTCCTTGGTTTCAAGGAGGTCCCGGTCTGTCTTTGTTTTGAGGGCTGTGTAGCCCTACGGAGAATTGGGGCACCACTTCACTCGACCCTTAATCTATCAAATAATAGTTACAAATATGAATGAAAAAAATTCACACTGTAACTAAATGATGCCCTGTTTAAGATCCTGTTTGGTCTTCATCGGCTCTCGTCTCTTAGTAATGTGATGTTTTAGAAACGGCCGGGCTCATACCAAAATCTGAACACTAGATGTCGCTAAAATGCCAATTTCTACACACTGCACCTTTAAAGTCTTAAAATGCCTGGATCCACATCCAGATTTGGACCAACACCAAATTCAAACCACTTCTTCCTTGGAACAAATCCGTCACAAACTTTTTGAGTTATTAGCAAAACGGCCCTACGAAAGCATCAGCAGAGAGGCTTGAATTACAGCGGTGTGATGAGTTAACTCATCTCTGTGTTTGTGATTTTGCTCTCACTGCAAACCAACCACTTTATGAGTTGATTGGACGCAAGCAGGTTTTTATCTTTAGTGTCCAACATTATTTCTGGTAAACTTTAGAAATGCAAAACTCTGATATTGTGCATCCCTACTTGACTTTATAAAAGTGACATCACTTTTTAAACTTCACTTCAGCAGTCCTGGAAAGTTGAACAGACAGTAAAGCATTTACAAACAACAATCTGTGACATGTTGGTGCTTCAAATCTCAAGGCAACATCCAGAGGAATGTAACAGCATGGAAGGCACTCCAGAGTCTGTGAGCGTTGGTCTTCATCCAGCCACAGAGTGAGACGCAGACTGTGGGAGTCCTGGACCAGCAGGTCCACGCTCCTGTGTGTTTCTAACAGTGCAGTCTGTAGGATACGGGTCTACAGAAGCTGTAGAAGCAGATCTATAGAAGCTGAAGCTACGTGAACCGGTTCTCGGTTGTAACAGCTGATTTAAAGCATTATATACATCAGTTATAGCACGCAGGCTGAAACTGGATCAGGATCGTCTGGATTTGAGTCCCATCATTTCCGTACATGGTTTGGATTTTGGTTCATTGCATAAAGTCAGTATTGTGCTTGGTTAGGGCTGGGCAATATGAGACAAAATCATCCCTGCGACTGAAAGAAAACCATCCAAACTTCACCTTTATCATCTAAATTATAAATACAGAGCTTAACAAATTTATTAGACCATCTCCCAGAGAAAGGTTCATGCCACAGCCACCCTAAATGAACAAATTCTGTAACAGTTAACACACCAGTACGTGGAAGCTCTTTGACTGAAATGTTTTTTTTTTTAATACTAATATATAATTATTATTGTTTTTTGTGAATTTTCACATTGACTGTTTCAATAAAAAAAAAAAAACTAAAGCTCATTATAATTTCTTGATTGATATATCAAATAAATATTTAAGTTCCATTAAGTTTTGTATCATGGATAGATTGATGTTTTACAGTTAAAGGTGCTATGAGGAGAATCTATTACCGGCGACATTAAGACTCTGCTACCCATGAGCATGCACAGCGACGGTCGTAATGCTGCGTTCCAGTAACCTCGGAACTGGGAGTGACATCATCTCTGACTTATCGGCGTTCCAGTTGAAGTTGGAAAAAAACATGCTGATCTACCAGGCTATTGTTAGCTGTTGTTAGCACGCCCTGCGTTGTTGTTCACAAATATCACATGAAGAATGTGATTATCACTATGGCAGCATTTTTGTAAATATAAGTCTAACAATACTATGTATACAGCTGATCTAGAGCGACACACCCCAGTCAGAAGTGCAAATAAATGGATTATTACAGGAGCTAAATAACTGTTCACACTGGGGGCATCCATCTTCAATTGTCAACTCGGGGGTGGCGAGGTTTCACCGAGTTCCCAGTAGGAAATTCAGACTTCGGGGGACGTTCCAGTTGCAGATTCCTACCCAGAACTCGGAAATTCCTACTTCTGACTACAACTGGAACGCACCAAAAGACGTGACCCAAGCCAAAGCGTGTGTTTGTTGTGATGCTAATGAATGCAGCTCGGACCTTCCTCAGAACTCTGCATTGCTTTACAACTTCTTTTTTCAACAACTTACAGGATGCAAAGCCACGAGGTAATGTATCTCTTTCTAGTTATGTAGCGGTAGTTTTTGATGTATGACAACAAGCAATTTTTGGAAAACTTAGTATCGTAGTTTCGTAGCCGGCTGTCCGGCCCGGCCACTTAGCTAAGGAATAGCATTTATAGATAACCTATTGTGATGCTATAAAACTCATCTTAAAGTGTGTATTTCCATCAGGCATATATCTAAAAGTGAGACTTTTTTGTAATTACATAGAAACTCCTCATAGCATCTTTAAGAAGAAGGGATTATAAAATAATGAGAATCATGATACTGGCGAGTAAAAAGGCAACACCAGGAGATGACTGATTTATATAACATGGAGAAAATTACAGCATCTGTTCAGCTGGAAATGGACAATTTTAAAAATATATAAAGGATGGTTACAATACATAGGAGAATATAGATCAGACTTTGTATAGAGGGGCTGAAACTATCCAAGCAGTATTGTATTTTTATTTCCTTTATATTCTGATGGTAATGTAGAGGTGGATGCTTAAATATTACATGTATTTTGGTGAGACTTAAATTGGAAGATCTTTCTTTTACACCCTGGTTTGATGCTACTGTGTTCTTTTTTTTCTTTAATTAGCATAAGGGAAGGGCATTTTGGAACTTGGTTTGGATCTATTTGTGAGCTATCTATTGTGAATGCCATTGTATCATGTTAAAATTGTATTCTTTGAAATCGGAATAAAAACAAATTCAATAATTTTTCTTTTCATTCTTGAACAGAAAAATCAGTTTTAGTGATTGAATGTTCTGCTCAAATTATATTTAATTTATTCCTGATTTCTCAGTGTTGCTCAAATGCCTGTACAAGAAAGTGCTTTTAGTTGAAATTCCTGTTTGAAATGTCCAATGACAAAAGTATTTTTAGTTTTATATGACTTTTTTTTGATTTATGGTCTCATGATGGAATAACCAACTCAGATTTATTTTCACAACCACAGCTGATTTTATTATTTTGCTACCAAATCAAACAATCCTTTATCTCATATGAAAAACATCAATAAAACTGGATATATTGCCCAGCCCTATGTTTGGAGAATTCCTCTTTGTTCTCATGTTCAGATTGTCACGACTTGCTCAAAGAAAAAACTGTAAAGTTTCACATTAATACGATGAAGCATGTAAATATATTTACAGAAGTGTATTGCCTTCTTAGCTCGAAGAGTCTCGATCATGTTAGCCCCGTGAAACAGTCAAAGTTATTTAAGACGTCTCTGCTCCGTAAGGCTCTCTGTCCACAGGAAGGGTGAGTGCAAACAAACATGGTGGTTAGCAGTTAGCTTCCTGCAACATCCTTAAATGTGATTTCAGCTCTTCTCTTCATTTCTGTCCCTTTTCCATTAGCCCTACTCTACTCTACTCGCCTTGTGCTGCTTTTCCATTAGCTACAGTCGCCTGCCCAACGGGGTGCAATGGCACTGCGGTGACGTCATTTTGAGCGTGACACAACAATCTGTGGCTTTTTGTCACAAACCGAGTAAAAAAGGAAAGCAGAAGAAGGCTGCAGGTGGTAAGAAGAAATACCCCTTGAGAAGCACAGGAGAGTTTTGGAAGCTATACAACAGAATGAAGCCGAGGACGAGAGCAATCCAGCTGCAAAGAAAAGACGTATGAGGGTAAGCTAATGGTAGCTACCGCTAGCATGCTAGGTCGTCACGCTCATGACTCATCAATGATGACATTGTCTGACCAATCAGAAGCCAGCAGTCGGTGATGTCATCTTTTGGTATCGACTCAGCTCGCTTGGAACCAGAGCGGAGTAGGTACTAAAACTAGCTTGTTTTAGGAGGTACCAGGCTAGTGGAAACACGCTGCTAATCGAGTAGAGCTGAGTAGAGTAGGGCCAAGGCGTGCTAGTGGAAAAGGGCCATTTGTTACAGTTAACAGGTTGTGCTATTTACCTGCTCTTATTAATAAACAAATTAAGTTAATCCAACTACATGCTTTACCTTTAAATTTGTGTCATGGCTACATCAGCTTCCTGTTTTGGTCAGCTTGCTTCATCGTCCTAAATATTGAAAATGCTGAATATTTATAATTTCAAGAGGCCCCGATCCTCTTCTGTGAGGATAAAAAAGTCTCATCATTTTTCGGACCAACAGATAATCAAACCTTTGCTGAGTTTGATCAGAAGCAGGAATCCGAGCTGAAAGTTGGGCCGCATTATGTGGCAGCATGAGACATCAGGAGGAAGCTGAGAGCATGTCCAACTCTTTTTCCATTAAATAATGGATATAATGGACAATAAATGACACTAAGTTTAGGTCTGGAACCTTCTGGAAGCAGGTGTGGGGGCACGTATCATCATCTCTAAATAGATTTAATTTAATTTGATATGATTGAATGTTAAATGTGTTTTTAAACCTGGATTTACCTCTGTAAGGATAATCTGAACCTTTTGACAAAAGAAATCAACACTTATGAGCATGCACCGATCTCCCATCTGAGTAGTGTTTTTATCAATAAGTAATGTTTTATTTCTCAAGGTGTATTGTTGTGGTATATAAATTTTAAAAAACTAAACATGAAGTCCAACACTTCCTGCGGACACAGGCCTTAAAGCTTTTTTATAGGAGGAGTCTGAAAACATGTGACCTGTGCGACTAAATCAATTAACGAGTTGAAGTTTGGTTGCTGTGGCAAAAAAAAACAGGTCGTCACGTTGATTGATTTGTTTGATTTAAAGACTGTGACTGAAACAACACACTTTATACTCCGTCCATCATCTATACCCATTACCTTCACCCTCAAAGCTCCATCACAGAGAGTCTAGCATGTCTTCCTAATGCTATGGACCATTTATATGTCCTTAAAAATCACTTAAATTATGTTACAAAAACATATCTGTAACATAAACTTCTCTGCAGAAAGAAAAATATCAAACATACCATCTCCCAGTTTAAACATCTATGATAATGTACTCTTTATTTTTTTTATTTTATCTTATTTCAAAGCTAATTTAGGGGTACCCTTTCTCCTCTAGAATAACTTTATAAAACCTTGATATTTGCTATTTTTAAGTAACTAAACATAATAATTGAACGTGAGGAAATCCTAATGTCTAACCAAAATCTAAACTTTCTTTCTGCAATATAGTTTTTCTTCCATCTAGATTTCTAGTTTATTTTGAATGCTTAATATCTTTCTTTTTCTCAAGTTTGCAATGTTTTTACTTTGTAAAATACTGCAATTAACACATTAAAAATGCATATTGTTGCTGAATTCCCTTTTTAGTTGTGCTAGCATACTGTCATGTTAAAGGTGCTATGAGGAGAATCTATTTCTGGCAACATAAAGACTCTGCTACCCATGAGCACACGCGGCGACGGTCGTATTTATAGCTAACCTACTTTGATGCTATAAAACTCATCTTAAAGTGTGCATTTCCATCAGGCATATATCTAAAAGTGAGACTTTTTTGTAATTACTTAGAAACTCCTCATAGCATCTTTAAGGTTGGACATAAGTGTTGTTTAATGTGTTTGTGATGGCACATTAATGATCCTCTGAGGTCTTATTAAGTTGTAGTATGTTGTTTCAGCTTTAGCATGATCGATCTTGATGTGACGCCGACATTAAACTGCAACTCTACAGGTTAAAATCTAGTGAATTCTTTTTCTCAGGTTTATTTATTCTTTTTTTTTACCCTCACCTCAGTCAGCTATGCTTAATTTGTGGGTGCTGAAGATATAAAGACACAGACGTGACGGACAGTTGGCAGTGATTGTGTGCGTAAATTAAGAAACATCATCACTTTTTTTTGATACGGCCCAGAAGAACATTCACCAACGAGAACACAGAAATCCACACACTCAGTAAAGCTCTGGGAACATCCTGTTACAGCTGGGATCAGTCTCTTTACCGTCCGTCTGAGCCGCGGTGAGGAAAGTCAAAGTTGTCACCAGTAATCGGACAGAAACGTCCCCCCTCGTCCTCGGCCTGTTTCTGGATGTTTCCTCTCTGGTGCGGCGGTGTCAGGGCGTCTGCGTCTGGACGGCGTCTGCAGGCTGCGGGTGCATCTTGGTGCTGAGGAGGGAGTTGATGTAAGGCCAGATCCGGTCCGTCTCTGTGCCCGAGAACGAGTGCAGGATCCCCTGGGACCTGAGGACAAGAAAGAAGAGCGACCATGATGAGGGAGAGAACTTCTGACTGTTAATTAAACAACAGAAACAATAATCTAATTAAATACTTTTTCAAACGTTACAACGCTGTTACCGACAGTGAAATGTGGCGCATCATTTTGCACCTGCAGCTGATATCTGACCTGCCTCACTCAGACAGACACAGACAGGAGCTGCACCGCTAACAGACAAACAAGAAAACTCAATGCCAGAGTTGCCACGTCTGCTTATTATAAGTGACTTTTGGCTTCTTCTTTTTCTAACTTGCATGTGTATGTTGGGAGTTGTAGGTTGCAGTTTTTTGGGCTTGTTCCAGCAGTGCAGTTGCCCACAAACCATCAATATAAACCCAATTCAGGAGTTATTAAAATTATTTAAACTCACACTAACACAAATTTATATTTTACTGTAAAATTGATGTTTTTTCACCTAAAATAAATCCTTATAGCCAGAATTAAATTGATTTCTAATGTGGCTACTACTGTTTTCATCATAATAAAGCTGTAAAGGATTAAGATACAAAACCCAAAACCAGTGAAGTTGGCACGTTGTGTAAATCATAAATAAAAACAGAATACAATGATTTGCAAATCCTTTTCAACTTATATTCAATTGAATACACAGCAAAGACAAGATACTTAATGTTCAAACTGAGAAACTTTATTTTCTTTTGCAAATAATCATCAACTTAGAATTTAATGGCAGCAACACATTGTAAAAAAGTTGTCACAGGGTCATTTTTACCACTGTGTTACATCGCCTTTCCTTTTAACAACACTCAGTAAACGTTTGGGAACTGAGGAGACCAATTTTTGAAGCTTTTCAGGTGGAATTCTTTCCCATTCTTGCTTGATGTACAGCTTAAGTTGTTCAACAGTCCGGGGTCTCCGTTGTTGTATTTTACGCTTCATAATGCACCACACATTTTCAATGGGGGACAGGTCTGGACTACAGGCAGGCCAGTCTAGTACCTGCACTCTTTTACTACGAAGCCACGCTGTTGTAACACGTGCAGAATGTGGCTTGGCATTGTCTTGCTGAAATAAACACCCACCTGTTCCCAATTAGCCTGTTCACCTGTGGGATGTTCCAAATAAGTGTTTGATGAGCATTCCTCAACTTTCTCAGTCTTTTTTGCCACTTGTGCCAGCTTTTTTGAAACATGTTATAGGCATCAAATTCCAAATGAGCTGATATTTGCAAAACATAACAAAGTTTACCAGTTCGAACATTAAGTATCTTGTCTTTGCTGTGTATTCAATTGAATATAGCTTAAACAGGATTTGCAAATCATTGTATTCTGTTTTTATTTATGATTTACACAGCGTGCCAACTTCACTGGTTTTGGGTTTTGTAAATCTGGCGTGTATTTGCGCTAATAAAGACATATATCACCGAGTGAGCTTCTTTTTTCTGCACCAACATTACATTAGATCCCTCAACAGAGTAATTTGACCTAAACTGTGCTTTGTACGTAATGTAAAAATCAACTTATTTTTCTTGCCAAAACCTGATTCATGCCTCTGGTATTGTACATACAATGCATACAAGTACTGGTTGGAGTCAAATCTTGCAAATGTCACTCTGATGTGTTATATCCATCTGTGGATAATACCAGGAGCATGACCTGTTTTGTCAAGCAAAATAAGCTGTTTTACTCTGTGGAGGGATCTAATATAATGTTGGTGCAGAAAAAAGAAGCTCATATATCTTTATTAGCGCAAATACACGCAAGATTTAAATCACCATCTAGCCTATTCAACAGCAATATAAATGAAGTGGACATACAGGAGGCTATCAAACGCAAACAGAAATAAACATTGTTATATGATCATAAACTGATGAAGCCTGCTGCAGAGCCACAGAAGCTGTGCTTTTTAACTATAAAGACTGTGCGCGCTCCCGTGGACCGGAAATCAGTTTCTGTCAAAAATCAACTTTGGCATGACACCGGCCTCCCATCTGACAATGCATGAAACATTAACAAAAAAAAAATGTAAAGGTGAAAAGTGTTTGTGCAATATTTACAAAAACAAAGTGAAACGTGTCTTCTTCTTCTTCTCTGGTGTTTAATGGCAGTTGGCATCCATGATGTTGCATTACTGCCACCTTCAGTTACTCATCCCCTATTTCTGATTAATTTTATATCCTATTAAAAAGTCACCAGCATAAATAAACAACACCAACGCATACTTTTGACTATGCCTGTGTTTTAAAAGTTTTCGGGTGCACACTGCACAGCTGGCTGCTCACACCAGAGCCTGATCCTGACGTGGTTTATGCAGATTTAACACCGACAACAGAAAAAATAAGACATGCATCATTTATGACGAATTAGCCAAACATTCCTAAGGTGTGATATTAACTCCGCCTCTGGGTGACGGTAAGATTTCCTCTGCTGTCTGCTCATGAGGAGATAAATCAGCGTCCCAGTGTTTTTAGAGTTTTACTGACTTGTAAAGGTCGATGACGGGCTTGGCCACGTCCTTGTAGTGTCTCAGCCGGGCCATCAGAGCTTCAGGTTTGTCGTCGTCGTGCTGGATCAGCGGCTCCCCGGTGATATCGTCTTTACCCTGAAGGACGTAAATAAAATGTATGATTAATGTCATTAACTCAGCAGTCAGGTTTTTTATTTCCCTGTTTGGTTTTTGCCTTATTTTTCTCCTTTCACTTCATTTTGTCCACCTTGAGAAAAAAGGGACGGTTTGTAAATAAAAAAGAAAATTGATAAAAGCCTCATATTTATTTTTTGTAATTGATCTTTTTTAAATTGTATCATTTGTGAAAATATATTAGATTCAAAACATGATGTATCTTTAATTTCTGCCTCTGTTTCATGATTCAACACCTTTCTTCATGCTTTAAGAGATGAATTAGGGCTGGGTGATATGGCCTCAAAATAAAATCCTTTATTTTTTTCCACAACACCTGATTTACGATTTTTAATCGATTTTTCCCTCCCTAAAAGAAACAAAACTCCCAGTGACATAAAAATGAAACAAATCAAGTTTTGCCTTTATGTTGTCTAAATGTTTCCCTCTTACAGTCAAAGTCTGGGTCATAAAAGGTTGATTATGTAGTATAAATGTAGGCAGGTTTGTCTACATAAACACTAAAAGGCTGAGGTATTTTTACAGTATTAGCATGAAACTCTCTGATCAACATTTAATCTACTTAAATAACAAACACAAGTCTATAAAAGAGCTTGTGCAAACCCTACAAGGCCGATCATCATGAAAATCGTAATTTTTTTAAAAAATTGCAACTACTTACAATTGGACTAAGGCAAGACAACAAATCTAGATTTTTAATTTTTTAAATCTTCTGCAGACAATACTTCAAATTAATCAATTTAATTGATTTTTTGCCCAGCTCTAAGATGAACCTATGTTTATTTATTATAACGTTATTCAACTGAATTACTTTCTCCTTAAATCATATTTACTTTTGTTTAACTAAACCATCTTATTTTCTTTTTTAATCAGTTTCCTTTTTATAATTTAAAATAAAATATACAACAACGGACAGGACAGAAAGCTTATAAAGATGAATACAGAATTGTCACAATGTGTCCTATTTTTTAATCTTTTTTAATAACAATATAAATGAAATGAAATGTTCTGCATTTACAAAGAAATAATGTTCTTAACTTGATTTAATTGCCCAGAGTTAAGTTTTACACTATGCCTTATGTACCAAAATACAAAATAACAGAGTGATTTATTTTTTTTGCTGATTCTTGTGAATTTAGTTTAATACATTTAAATTATCAATCCCAGTAGTCACACTTTGGCCTTACAGGGTTCAAAAATATGTCTTTACTTTGATTAAGGTTTCAGGTTTTTAAGATATTATTATTATTATTGAAAAAAAAAAAGAAAATAGTGGAACAGGCTGCCCCCAGACATCAGCACCACGACTGACTTTGGTCTTCTTAAATCTAAACTAAAAACTCACTTTATTGGAATGTCTTTTAACTCTGACTAAGGCTTCTAGGTCTTATGCTCATGTCAGTTAGTTTTATTTTGTTTTATCTTTTATCTTTTCCGATTGGCTTTTAAGCACCTTGCTGCTGTGTCACACCTCCCATTGTATTTTTATGTATCTTTTGCTTTTATGTGTTGTTCTTACGGTTTTGTTTTATGTTGTTTTTATCCATGGTGTTCTTATTTATTTTCTTACACTACTGTAAAGGGCTTTAGAAATAAACATTGATTGACTGGTGCCCATGGAGATCCCATATTTGCTGTAAATTTATCATCCTACCAGCTTCTGGTTCTTCTCATCACACCTATGTCCTGGTGAATAAATAAAAATAAAATCATACAAAACTCAAAACCAGTGAAGTTTGCACATTGTGTAAATCATAAAAAAAAACAGAATACAATGATTTGCAAATCCTTTTCAACTTATATTCAATTGAATACACAGCAAAGACAAGATACTTAATGTTCAAACTGAGAAACTTTATTTTCTTTTGCAAATAATCATCAACTTAGAATTTAATGGCAGCAACACATTGCAAAAAGTTGTCACAGGGTCATTTTTACCACTGTGTTACATCGCCTTTCCTTTTAACAACACTCAGGAAACGTTTGGGAACTGAGGAGACCAATTTTTGAAGCTTTTCAGGTGGAATTCTTTCCCATTCTTGCCTGATGTACAGCTTAAGTTGTTCAACAGTCCGGGGTCTCCGTTGTTGTATTTTACGCTTCATAATGCGCCACACATTTTCAATGGGGGACAGGTCTGGACTACAGGCAGGCCAGTCTAGTACCCGCACTCTTTTACTACGGCCACGCTGTTGTAACACGTGCAGAATGTGGCTTGGCATTGTCTTGCTGAAATAAGCAGGGCGTCCATGAAAAAAGCGTTGCTTGGATGGTAACATATGTTGCTCCAAAACCTGTATGTACCTTTCAGCATTAATAGTCCCTTCACAGATGTGTAAGTTACCCATGCCTTGCGCACAAATAGATCCACATACCATGACAGATGCTGGCTTTTGAACTTTGGCTCCTATAACAGTCCCGATGGTTCTTTTCCTCTTTGGTCCGGAGGACACGACGACCACAGTTTCCAAAAACAATTGTAAATGTGGACTGGTCAGACCACAGAACACTTTTCCACTTTGCATCAGTCCATCTTAGATGAGCTCGGGCCCGGTGAAGCCGGCGGTGTTTCTGGGTGTTGTTGATAAATGGCTTTGGCTTTGCATAGTAGAGTTTTAACTTGCACTTACAGATGTAGACGAACTGTAGTTACTGACAGTGGTTTTCTGAAGTGTTCCTGAGCCCATGTGGTGATATCCTTTACACAGTGATGCCGGTTTTTGATGCAGTACCGCCTGAGGGATCGAAGGTCATGGGCATTCAATGCTGGTTTTGGGCCTTGCCGCTGAGGTGCAGTAATTTCTCCAGATTCTCTGAACCTTTTGATGATATTACGGACCGTAGATGATGAAATCCCTAAATTCCTTGCAATAGCTGGTTGAGAAATGTTGTTCTTAAACTGTTGGACAATTTGCTCACGCATTTGTTCACAAAGTGGTGACCCTCGCCCCATCCTTGTTTGTGAATGACTGAGCATTTCAGGGAAGCTGCTTTTATACCCAATCATGGCACCCACCTGTTCCCAATTAGCCTGTTCACCTGTGGGATGTTCCAAATAAGTGTTTGATGAGCATTCCTCAACTTTCTCAGTCTTTTTTGACACTTGTGCCAGCTTTTCTGAAACATGTTGCAGGCATCAAATTCCAAATGAGCTTATATTTGCAAAAAATAACAAAGTTTACCAGTTTGAACATTAAGTATCTTGTCTTTGCTGTGTATTCAATTAAATATAAGTTGAAAAGGATTTGAAAATCATTGTATTCTGTCTTTATTTACGCTTTACACACCATGCAAACTTCACTGGTTTGGGGTTTTGTATTATAAAGACATTCAGCAGAAGCTCTCAGACAGTCCTCATCTTCCTGCCCTTCCATTTTGTGTTTGAGCTGCCTGACCTGTTTACACAGTAAACCAACTGCAGGAGGAATAACCACCTTGGTGAACATCTATTTTCTCTAAAAGCAGGTCATCCAGTGTTGAGAGACAGTTTGTCTGGGACCAACATTAAAACGTGCACCTAAATTCCTGTTACCTCCACCAAGGAGTGATGATTTCTGGCATTTGTTAGCAAGAAAACTTGAAAATTAGAAACAGATTTTGATTAATTTTTCAGGAAATGTAGCCACTCTCTAGCTGCTTCCCCCACTCCTTTCTTTTAATCTCTATTATTATTTTTTTGGATTTTTCTTATTTAGTCACCGCTTGTTGACGCATGTTTCTGTTTTTCATAATTTACGTAACACTGGAACAACGAGGTGATTATTCATTCAGATCCAGTTTGACCTGAACAGGTTCTTGTGGAGGTGGGCAGGACTAACTAACAAATATTTTATTTACTATCACAATTTTTTGCACTACAAATTAAACATTATTTCTATTAGGGGTGGGAGAAAAATCTATTCATATAAGTATCTGGATTTTTAGTTTTAGGATTTTTAAATCAGTTTTTTTGTTCAAAAATTGATTTTTTTTTCCAAATTTAACCCTTTCATGCATGAACTATAAAATCCCAAAGACATATTTTTTTTATTAATTTTGTACATTCAACAAGTTAAAAGTCATGGTAATCTTTTATGTTATTTTTGTGGGAGTTATACATCTGTCCATCACAGTAGTAATTTAGTGGAACTTAATGAGGATCCAGAAACATGTCTTCAAAAAACATTTATTAAGAGTAAATAAAAGAAAAAAAACTAAGTTATATATTTGTTTGCAGTAATCAAAGTATTTACCTGTGACTTACACCAAAATTTAAAATGAAATATACAAAATTATTGTTTACACACAAAAAAATATTTTTTTTTTATTTATGATGCAATATCTAGACGTGATATCATATTTGCATTAAAAAATATGCAAATATGATATTTTTTAAAATTCGAGACATAGATTTGGAATTTTCCACCCAGTCGTTGGACATGGTACTACGACGGAGGATTAGGGCCACGTTGAAAACTAAAAAAAAAGGAAGGTTACGAGAATTAAGTCGTAAAGTTACGAGAATAATCTCATAAATTACGAGAATAAAGTCGTAAAATTACGAGAATAATCTCATAAATAACGAGAATAAAGTCGTAAAATTACGAGAATAATCTCATAATTTACGAGAATAAAGTCGAAAAGTTACGAGAATAAAGTCATCTCAAACTAGGAAACATCTGCTTTGCTTTATTTAGAAAGATATTCACAGATTCTGACTTTTCGGCTCAATGATTCATCTACAAAAGAACGTAATTCCAAACCAGACCCCTCTTTTTGATCACTGTAATGAAGAATGTGAGCTATAAACTTGTTTTCATCCAAACGAGCCGTCAATACACTGAAGCTGATGGCTCGGCGATTTAGGGACCATCGGCAAATTACCATATCGGAGGAATAGTGTGAAAGAAATCCATGCATATTAATCAACACAATTAAATAAACAAAACATCATCATTAAAATCAAATCAAAACATTCCTGCTGAAGTAAGAGCTGTAGTTTAAAGAAGAGGAGATCACCATTCATGTTTTGTGATGACTTGGTTGGTAGATCTCATTACTTTGATGGCATATGCTTTAATTTCAATTAGAAAGTCCTGTAAAATATTTTAATTTATAAATCTAAAAGAAAATATGACCCGTAGTATGAATAACATACGATCCTTTGTATTTGCTGTGATTTTGAAAACTACTTCTCAGTTTGGGGAAGTTATTGAATTTTCTTTCACATTATTGCTCGATATGGTAATTTGCCGATGGTCCCTAAACCGCCGAGCCATCAGCGTCAGTGTATTGACGGCTCGTTTAGATGAAAACGAGTTTGTAGTTCTCATTCTTCTTTACAGTGATCAAAAAGAGGGGTCTGGTTTGCAACTACGTTCTTTTGTAGATGAGTTATTGGGCCGCAAAGTCCGAATGTGTGAAATTCTTTCTAATTATGGCCAAGCAGATGTTTCCTAGTTTGAGATGACTTTATTCTCGTAACTTTCGACTTTATTCTCGTAATGTATGAGATTATTCTCGTAATTTTACGACTTTATTCTCGTAATTTATGAGATTATTCTCGTAACTTTATGACTTTATTCTCGTAACTTTCCTTTTTTTTTAGTTTTCAACGAGGTCCTAATCCTCCGTCGTATGGTACTGCAACCTAAAGGGTATATTCATTTATTCCAATAGTTCGTCTACTGTAGTAACCACCATGCATGAAAGGGTTAAATGCTTCATTTTAGTCTGTGTTAATAATCCACTTCTAAAGTCAGTCCAGTCTTTTGAAGAGAGAGTATAAACAGCTGGTTAAAATATATTGCTGAATTAATCCTAAAAACAGACTCACATGTGATGTGTATTTTTCCTGATTTAGTCTGTAGGCTTTATATGACACATATCGTATCATGAGGCTCTTACCAATACTCACCTCTCTTGTTTTAATAATAGATTTTAGTCTCTAAATACACAAAACTGTTTGAGAGCCCATGTTTGTGCTGCACGACTGGTGAATGTGGGCTGATAAATGATTTTGTAAGTGGACCAAAATATTGAATTTTAATTGTTTTGTAATTATTATCACTGTTTTCTGGCCCCCATAACATATGTAAAATAAAAAAATGGCCCTTGTACAAATGTGGTTGATGATCCCTGGCTCATTCTCCAGAAACATGCATTTCTCTGTCCGTAGCATTAAGAGATCTATCAATCCTGAAGAAAACAGGATTGAAGTATTTTATTTAAAAAACATATTATTACAAGCTATCACACTATTTGGAGCCATCAGCTTGGTAATATTTGCTTTTCAATCAATTATTTAAAACCACAACCACAACAAAAGTGCTCGTCCCCACAGTCATTGATGGAGAGAAAGTGCTGTATTTAGAGCTTAAAAATATGTTTTTCTAAAAAAAAAAATACAAAAATGTATAAATAACTATCAAATATATAATATAAATTACATTTTAAAACAAAATGCCAAATAAGTATTATAAAATATATTTAAAAGTAGTCGTCCCCTGCAGTCATGTCACTGGTGTTACCATGTGACAAAAGTCTTTTATTTTGGAAAAAGAAATCACTCTGATGACATCACTTGAAGATCTATGAAGAGGGACCCTGGTAAGAACATTGTCCTTTTCAGTTTTCAGAAATATCAACATTATCTCATGATTTCATATGAAGCTTTTAGTTGAAGTCACTGGTGTTACCAACTTTATTGGCAGGGAATTGCAAACAAATGAATCAAAATGTATTTAGAAGACATAATTTAGTGAATAGATCAGATTGGTAACATGCTGTGTCATGCTCTGCAGCAGCCATTTTGTTAAAGGGCATTTTTTGTGAAGCTGTCACTGGTGTTACCTTTCTTATGGGTGACAATCAGGAACACCAGTGACAATCAGATGTGTGGATACACTTTATTAAATGGTGTTTTGTGATAAATGTAAAAAAACAAAAAATCATTAAGTTTTCATTTATGTGTATTCATAAAGTCAATGGCATATGTAACAATGTAGTTGAAGTTTAAATGTTAAAAAAAGAAGTCACTCCGCTTCACTACTTGCAGGTGCCTCCTTAGCAGCTATCTTGTTCACCTAGCTGAATCTACCTCCTAGACTTTTGAAAGATGATTTCATCTTGCGCAATTCAGTCAAGATTTTGAAACAGATTAAGGGTGTGCTGAACCTCCCCGCACTTTCGATCTATTCTCCTATCTGTCACAATCCTTGTTTTATACCAGGCACGATGGATGCTGCTTTCACTCAGTGGTCAGACAAAGGTTTATGTGCCATCAAAGACCTCTATATTAACAAAAAATTTGCTTCGCTTGCTCAACTACAGACAAAATTTGGACTCCCCGCCAGTCAGTTTTTCAGGTACCTACAAGTCAGAAATTTAGTCAGGCAGTCTATCCCACACTTTACTTCGATCCCTGAACAACAGTTTTTTTGAACTTCTGTCAAAACCACCCACCTCTAAACACTTGATTTCACAATTTGTTAATCTTTTCAGCTTGGCCATCCCTTCTCTGCACATTAAAGACACCTGGGTTAGATAGGTGAGGTTATTTCAGATAACTTATGGGCTCAGGGACTGGCTAGAATCAAATCTTGCTCAATTAATGCCAGACTTCAGTGTATTCAGTTTAAAGTCATTCATCGATTACATTTTTCCAAGACCAAATTGAACAGGATTTTTCCCTCCGTCTCTCCCACCTGTGAGAAATGTAAATCTGCTGATGGGTCCTTGGGGCACTTTTTTTGGTCCTGCCCTAAACTCAGGAATTTTTGGGTTGACATTTTTCAATTGTACAGTGATTTGTATGCTATTCAGCTAATTCCTGACAGTCTTATTGTAATACTTGGTTGTTCAGATTTGTCTCTCACCCTTCCCTCACCACTTCAACAAGCCCTCGCATTTGGAATGATTGTTGCAAAACGAGTTGTTCTGAGGGAGTGGAAATCGGTTTCTCCTCCATGCTACAAAAATGGTTGAATGACATGGTTTCTTGTATATACCTGGAGGAGATCCGGTACACTTTGTCGGACACTTGCCACAGATTCTTGGACATTTGGGGCCCTTTTATTGATTATATTCAAAGGGGCAGACAGCAACCTCAGGACTGACTATGTGGATCTGGATCCTTTTCTTTTATACTCAACATCTGGTGCCCTGACAAATCACTCTTTGCCCTTCTTTGATCGCCCCTGACCTCAATTTTACGGACTTTTTCTCTGACTGTATGGCCTCTCGCCTGGACTCTTACGTTAATGTAATGGACTGACATGTCTATTTATATCTTTGTATGTATTTTTTTTTCTTTTTTTTACTTGTTAGTGCTGGCAGTTTTGTTTGTTTTATTGTTTGTCTATTTTATATGTTTATATTTGAAAACCAATAAACAAAGTATTAGAAAAAAAAAAATGTTAAAAACAGAAATAAAGACATTTTGCTATCCCAAAAATCCACGTTTCCGTAGAATGACCCCCCGGCTCTAGGCCCTGTGCTAGCATGGTGTGCCTAATGTACTGGCCCGAGACATTCGACATGGTCAGACCTTGACTTTGGGCGGGTTGAAGCCCATGTTGTAGACCCTGCCGCTGGCTGGATGCACCCAGCGGTCGCTCAGCCGGTCCTTCAGGGTCTCATAGGGGATGTTGAGGCTGATGACCAGGTCCAGCTGACACAGATCGTTCAGGGCCTGAGCCTGGGCCAGGGTCCGAGGGAAGCCTGGACAGGAGAGAGAGAAGAGGGAGGAACGTGTGAGTAAAGTCCTGAACTCTGGTTTGAGCCGTCTCCAGCTCTGCAGTGAAATAATCTTTGTCTGTGATATAAAAACAGGATTATGTGCGTGTGAATGAGCGTGCTGAAGAAACAAAGTGCCCCTGATGAACCGCCGTCAGTTAGAACCAGACCAGCGGCTGCAGTCACGCTAGCTGCTCTGTGAGGCCTCAACACTCTGGAGACAACAAACAAGAACCAACAACACCATCAACCTGATCATCCTCAATCTACAAGAACTTAAAGGATAAGTTAGGTTTCTACAGCTTTCACATTGTTTATAGACTGAAGTAGAACAATATACTCACCCAGAAGGCTTTCCTGATCCAAACAGTGTTTCAGGAGATATTTAGATCCAAAATCGAGCGGCGGACATCCGTATAATGGTAGCACATGGGGCATGTATAGCACTGCTCCTAAAACTGCATTAATCGTCCAAAAACTCATTAGTTTCACCAATATTTCATCATGGTCTGCTCAGGCTACTCCTCCATTACAGTCTGTGTCGCTCCACCCATGTTTTTGTGACTGTGCTGACCTCTGAACTGAAAACTTTCTTCACGGCTGCTGCATATGTGCAGTACGGCTTCCAGCTCCGATGAGCTCCTCATCTGTAAACTCTGGCTTGAAACGGTAAGGACACCCATCATATTCAAAGTTCTCCTCCACAACATCTCCATCCCATAGCTATTCATCCATTTTGCACAGAACTGGAAGAAGAAAGTTGTTGTGTAGCCGGCAGTCTTCCCCTGAAACAATGAGCCGTACTGCGCATGCACGGCAGCCGTAAAGAAAGTCTTCAGTTCAGAGGTCAGCACAGTCACAAAAACATGTCTGGAGCGACACAGACTGTCGTAGAGGAGTAGTGTGAGCGGACCATGATGAAATATTGGTGAAACTAATGAGTTTTTAGATGATTAATGCAGTTTTAGGAGCTGCGCTATACATGCCCCGTGTGCTACCATTATACGGATGTCCGCCGCTCAATTTTGGATCTAAATATCTCCTGAAGCACTGTTTGGATCAGGAAAGCCTTCAGGTTGAGTATATTGTTCTACTTCATTCTATAAACAATGTGAAAGCTGCAGAAACCAAACTTATCCTTTAAATCATCATCAAACTTCTTCACTTGGAGGAAGAATCAGAAAATCAATCTCAACAGAAAACATCCTCAGGTGACCAAGAGTTGTTTGTCAAATCCCAAACACTCTATAGTACCAAAAGTACAGTACAGGCCAAAAGTTTAGACACACCTTCTCATTCAATGTGTTTTCTTTATTTTCATCACTCTTTCCATTAGGGGTGGGCCATACTGGGAATGTTGGCATCGATCCGATACCAAGTAAATACAGGGCTAGTATCACTGATACCGATACTTTTTACATTAAATGTAATGATCATTGAATAATTTTGTAATTTTGCCTTGAGTTGGTTGATTATGATTATGGTAAAACACAGCACAAAGATTTTAGGCAATAAAATGATTTTTATAAATGAACCACAACAATAGAACAAAATGTTAACTATAAAAGTAATACATTATTCCACGTTTAAGAAAAAAAATCAAAAGTGCAAAATAACAAAAAAGTAGCAATGTAAAAAAAATATATAAATATAACAATGTCAACATCACAACAAAAAATACCTTCCATTGCACAAATAAAGTGTAAACTAGAGTTAACCTTAACCTTTGGCTTTCTGCTCACAAAGCCCTCTCTTGTTGCCCTTCTGGCTCTGTTTCCATATTGACAACAGATTTATAGGTTTTTGTTCAGGAACAGTAACATGTTGACATAGAGGGAGAGAGGTGCACCGTTTAGAAGCGGCGGTCGGAGCGGAGGAAAGTAAAGTAAAGACGACATAAGAGAAACTGCAGTATCGATCTCATCATGCTAGTATGGATCCGATACCAATACTCAGCTTGGTATCGATACTATTGATATTAAGAACGATACACCCACCCCTACATTCCAGTGTAGATTCTCACTGAAGGCATCAGAACTATGAACGAACACATGTGGAATTTAGGGCTGCAACAACTAATTAATTAAACCGATTAAAATCGATAATTAAATAAGTTGGCAACTAATTTAATTAATCTTGCGATTAATTTTTATAACACATTAATTTGCGCTGTAATTAATTAATCTAATTAATGCACTAAAGTGACAGCCCTAAGATATATATATATATATATATATATATATATATATATATATATATATATATATATATATATATAGATATATATATATATATATATATCTTAGGGCAGAAAATTGATGAATTGATTGCTAATTATTAAGTAGAAGGGGTGGGTATAAATAAGATTAACTTCCACTGACTCCTTTTCAGATATAAAATGTATGATTTGTTTTACTGTTTTATTTTTCACGCGTTTTGCTTTTGTAGAATATTTTCTTTTTTTCATGTCTGTCCACTGCTGTGTTCTATTTTTTGTTTATTTTTTATTATCATCATTATTATCGTTATTATTACTATATTATTATTACTACTATTGTTATTGTTATTATTTTGTCTGAAATAAACTTTACTACTACTACTAATCTTCAGGCCTGCAGCTCTTAAATGAACATCTTTAACAGATCCCGCAGCCATCCGTCTTCTCCACCACTTAAACTCGACGTGCACGATGAAGCTGTGATTGAACAACACTCCAGAATCTCTGGGAAACTCTTTCCTCACATCCCGACCAACTCCACAGGGAGGATAACAGAACGAGCCGGGCTGGTTTGGAGGGTGTCCAGGTCTTTGTTTGAGGAGACATCAGTATGAAGAGAGGGGGCGTCCTCGCTCTCGTTTACTGTAAATATAGACCGAAAGGCCGCGTCTCTGTGAAACCAACAGCATATCTCTGCTTTGGCACACATGCATTTGTTTGGGTCGGCCATTTATTGCTCCTTTCTGGAAACTGGCAGCCCTTTTGTTTGGTCTTAAAGAGCTGAAAGATCTCAAACCAGGATGTCATGCTGCAGAAAAAAGGACCAATCAGAGCTTTTAACAGCAAATCTGCACAGTCCAAAGTGTTTTTTTTATTGTCCATTTGTAAAGATCTTACATTTACAAGTAAGGAAACAGAAAGGTACATTATCACAAAAATATGTATCATCAGGCATCCCTATAGTTCTTCGTGTACCTTAATACAAGTTCAAGATTTTCATTCTTCTGGACCTTTTTTTTTTTTAAAGAGTCAGGAAAAAGAAACTATGTACATCCAGAGAGATGGTGCTACAGAGTAGAATTTTTTTTTTAAAAAATGGCAGATTTTATCTTGTAATTTTCGAAAGACAATAATCATGAATTAAAGAAAAAAGGAGAGACAGAACATGATCATGAATTGCTAAATCCAATGCTCCCTCACCATGCAAAATTCATAATATCAGGTCTCAAAGTCTTAACATACTGTACCCACTTCGTCCAATGTGATTTGAATTTGTAAAGTTTTAAATTAATAAAAAAGTTAGCTTTTCCATCTTATAAATTTCTGTTGTCACATCAATCCAGTTATTAACTGAAGGTTCAACAGGTGTCATCCATCTTTTAGTAAGAGCCTTTTTACCTGCTGTAAACAAAACAGCCATTAAATAATTACCAATACCTTTTATGTCAGAGAAGATATAATTAAGGTACAAAGTTTAAAAATCAAAAGGTATTTTAACCTTAAAAATGTCTTGCATGGCTGTATGTATTTCCTTCCAGTATTTCTGCATTATAGGGCATTCCCAAAAAATATGATAATGATTTACATTTTGGTTGCCACATCTCCTCCAACAATGAGAGCTACTTTTGTCAAATTTTGCTTTCATGTGTGGAGTAATAAAGAAACAAATAACATTTTTCCAGCAAAATTCCTTCCATGCATAAAGACTATTAAACATGTTAAACCCTGAAAATCAGCTCTCTCCTGACACAAGCCCGAGCTCTTGAAAAGTCATGAGGTAAACACAACAAACACACCCGCGTGTGTTTCCAATAGGAGTGTGTGTTTGTGTTTGTGTAACCTTGATGTGGGTGCCCTGCGCTCTTGCAAAACAAAAAATGATCCACTTGTGGGCATGTCTCATCGCTCCAGCATGTTTGTTTTCCTCTTTTGGAGATGAGGGATAATGTTTAACTGGAGAAAGGCTATCACTGAAAATGTTAGATAACAGCTTTGAAGTTTGGTTGCCAAGTCTGCTGATTATAAGCAACTTTGGGCTTCTATATGAAAAGTTGCTTGTAAATACGACATGTGGAAAACTGCCCGATCTCAGGATGTTCCTTCAAATCTCCTGGATCTGCAACCAGGAGCAAAATATCAAAATTTCTTTCTTGCGCTGAGACCAACATTCCCTGAAAATTGAATCAACATCCATTCGTAGTTTTTCCGTTTATCTTGTTAACAGAAAAACAAAACAAAAAAAACCTCCTCAGCAAAGATCCTGAACTTCTATAAAAATCTATCTATTAAAACATCACCACATATGATATTGTAATTTATTGGCATGTTAATGTTTGACTTTTGAACAGCTGTAAGTTAATAACTCTGCAGTGCAGCTGGATCCTCCTGATTAAAGATCTATAATCTCGAACGACAAATCTGGAGCACTTTCTTTATTAACCCTTTCATGCATGAATTATTAAATCCAAATGAATATTTCTTTTCAATAAAAATGTTTATTTTTACTTTCTAACAAGTTAAAAATCCAGGTCGTTTGTTACAGAACGAATACAAGAAAAAGCAAAGCAGCAAAACCATAAAATAAATAAAATGCTAAAATACATATAAAACAAATAAATACGTAAATATATTAAAATTAAACCTTAAATGATTAAATGTAAAAAGAGTTTGAAAAAATCAAAGCAAATATTAAAAATGGAATAAAATATCTGACAATAAAATACTGAACTAAAACTAAATAAGGTAAGATAAAATTTACTACTTATAATCATAATAGTCATTAAAATAATATCTTTTAGATTTTACAAGCCTTATGCTGCGTTCACACCGCAAGCGACCCAGCTACCAAAATTGCGTCGCCCACTGATGTAGCATTGCGTGTCCATAAATACCTCATTTTGGTCACCGTTGCCGTCGGCCGTCGCTCGGTGACGTCACGTCCGCTCGAGTTTCACCACAGTCATTTCATATATCATATGATAGGATGTATAAGCGGACATTATTCCAGCTGTATCCTTTTCATTCACTTATCAACCACAAAACACTGCAGCTGATGATGCAGCAGCATCATCTGTGAGTTTACCGCGGTCCGTCTAGGCGGAACTAATGTCCTCACTGACATTAGTTCCGCCTACATGGAACTCATCCGCCCTGTAGTCCGGATGAATAACTGTCTTGGGTACCGTCACACATACACACACCGCTGATTGGCTGATGCTGCACAGCCACACACGACATCGCCTGAATAGATCAACTTATTTTAACTTTGACATCGCGCGACGAGTGAAGTGATCGTCTTGTACGCGGCTGTCGCATCGCGGGAGGGTTAGCCCCGCCCCATCGCGGCTGTACATTGACTTTGAATGGAGAGTGATCACCGAGGTAGTACAAGTAGCGTCCGGTGTGAACGCACCTTTAGACTGTGGTAGTGCTGTAAATATCCTTATTCTGTATTTTTTTTAACAATGTGTTTATTGAGTTTTGTGACATTTACATAGTAAAACATTGTAGACCATTCTTAACTGAACAAATAAAAAAAAATTAAATAAAGTAGAAAAAATAAATAATAATAATAAAAATAAGTAATAAATACAAATATTAATTAATTTATATTACATATATAAAACATAATATTTAAACAATATTGTAGATATTTATACTTAGAGAGTACATGGTCAAAGAAACATTTCCTTCTGCAGAGAAATCAAGCATTAGCAATATATATCATTTCTCCCTATCCTCCAAGTCATTGTCCCTAAGATATTGAATAAAAGGCTCCCAAATGCTGTGAAAAAGATCTCCTTATTCTGTGTTTTACTGCGTATTTAATTATTTTATATTTAATTATGGCTGACATATGTTCTTTTTCATGTAAGTGCAGATGGGAATGAGAATTAAAAGCACTTTGAATCTTTTTTGTTTAATTAAAAACTACCTAAAATAAATCAAACTTTAACAGCAGCTCCAGTTTTTGCTCACCTGATTCCCACATTTCTGTTTTTGTGGCAGAGACTTTGACCTTCTGAGGTGTGTACAGAGCAAAGAAAACAACAAAGGGTTAACTTGATCGACCTCGTGCTGTTGACAGGTTAATGTGAATCTTGTAACCGTGCGTGTGCACAGACCTGCTCATCACCCACAGCTGTAATCAGAGTACTTTTCCACTAACTAACTTACAGACTCTCTGCAGCCTGCGGGGGAGGATGCCTCTAAAATGCAGAGGTGTAAAGAACATAATGGTTTCCTGATGTCCTGCTCGCCATCATTCAGGGTATTTTGGGGGCGGCGTCCCGGCTGTCCAATCAGATTTAAGGGCTTGTCGGGCTACATCAAACCATGATGCTGCTTCCTGAAGATCAGGTTTCCTCATGATGAGTGATCACTATAAAACGAGGAGGCTGCTGCAAACGGGAGAGAGACCGACACTCGGGAAACGATCCTGAGGCCAGATTCACAAGAGTTGGGACAGAAGTGGAGGAAAAAAAAACCTATGCTCCATTATAGATGTCAGTATGATGCAGGTTCATAAGAAACTTTAACCAATCAACATCCAGAACTGATTTGACAAAAAGAAAGTTTTAATAATTAACCCTTTCCTACAGTGGACAGTTATTTATTTTGGACCATTTAGCCTAACCATGTCCCAACTATCAGGTGGTGAACACCAAAACATCCTCACGTTTCATAAAAATATGATCTTTGTGTCTTTTTGTTCATTTTGAGATGTTACATCATAAATCCAAAATGTCAAACAAAGAGGGATAAGCACCACAGCCCTCAGGATCAAGTGTTAAATCCTTCTGTTCTCAAAGAATTAGTCAGGAAAAAACATATACTCCAATTTACGGAGCCCCTAAAGGGACATGGGGGCGAAAAAAAATTGAGGGGTGAAAAAAAAAAAAAGATGAACTTTTGCGAGTCAAATGTTAAGTTTAATAAAACTGCAATATTAAATATAATTTCTATTTTGCATTTTATTTTGTTTACTTTTCGTAAATGTTTTGATGAATATGTGGTTGCTGATCTATATTGAGTTCCATCGAGGTACTATTTATTATTAACTCACTCAAAATATAACATATATTAAAAAACTGCACATTTTTTGTGGCTTGTTTAAAAGCAAAAACACATATTTTAAAAATCATTCCCATGTGATTTGATAAATTCATGCATGAAAGGGTTAAAAGGATTTGAAATATTAAAAAAGGAAGGAGAGCTGCGTTAAAGTGAGATGATTTAGTTTATGGAACAATCTGAATAAAGAAACTAAAGAAGTTGAATTAAATATCTTTAAAAAATCTCAAAGCCAGTACGTTATAGGATTGTGTTCATCTAAGTCCTAATGTGTTTGTTTTGTGGGAAAATTCTAAAAAGTATGTTTGTTTCTTTTGTTGGTTGTTTATGAAAGTAAGAAATATGTAATTTTTATTTTATACTTCTTATTTGCATTACTGTACATCCATTCAATTATTGTGATTTTTTTGTTCTTATGTCTGTTTTTTTTTCTGTTTTTCTTTTTTGATTTTTTTTTTCAAAACAGTCACTTTAATATGTTACACAACCTATTTTGTATGAACTTCTCCAGCTTAAGGTTTTGTTGTTGTTTTTGTTGGAAAAAAAAAGAAAAAAATGTGTTTTTAAGATACACTGAAAAGTGATACAATGACACATTTCAGTAAAAAGAGAATAAAAAAAAGAAAGTAAGAAATAATGAAATGTTAAAAGCTGTTGGCCTGCAGCCCGTGTTCATTTGTTTTATGTGTTTAGCTTGGTTAGTTTAGTTCATTTATATCTTGTGACAGAGAAGCAGACTCTGTCAGAGTTTCCTTCTTTCTGCTCCTTTTTATTCACATGTCTGAGATTTTTGGGGAATAAAGTGCTAAACTATGAATGTAGACAATAACATAAAGCTTACAACTGAATCAGTAGGTCAAAAATACTTTCTTAGATTTGAAACAGCAGAGGCCTATATCTCGAAGCGCTGTCAACTTATCCCCGATAACTCACATCTATCCAGGATTGAGTAACAGCAACAACGGCCATCAGGATAATCGATACCACGACGCAAGTTATCAACACGGTAACTCAACCCAGGATTGTTTCATTAAGAGCCGTGAACGCGCACGTATAAGGGGAGGAGTCAGAGGCAGCTGACCAATCATGATCATGATCATGAGCGGAGAACACGCTGAGAAGCGAACACACTGACGGAGCTCCATATTTCACATGTGAAGAGCAGCGTCTGATAAAGTTAAAATATGAGGATGAAAAAGCCAGAATAATGAAGAAAAGAAACACCGTAGCATCTGTCAATCAGACAAAATGTGTGGAGGACTGTGAAAATGCACAAATTACTCATCATTGGTCAAATCTGACACTCATGAATCTCATGAATCAATATACTGTGAAAGTGTGTTGCATGTCTGACACTAATCACCCCTCAAATGTAATCCCTCTGCAGTGAGGAGGTCGGCTAATGGCTAACCGTTAGTCGCTACGGCTAATGGCTAACAAGGGCAAACAACAGCTAATGGTTGTTAGCCATAGTGGCTAATGGCCGTTAGCCAGTAGCTTAACTACCTTAAGACTATCGTTTCACACTAAATTATCCCACACGGATGATTCATTTAACTCTTATATGTGACATGAACCTCGTCAAAGACAATCCCTACAAGTAAACTTCTGAGGAGGGAAGGTTTCACCAAGTATAACTGAGCCGCCATTATTTGTACAACAGGAATTGACTTCACTTCCTGTCAAGTCACTTCCTGTTGTTATCACACCCGCTGCTCCCGCCTCTCTTCCCTGAATGGACCGTTAAGCATTTAGCCGAGTGAAACTGTTGGACAATGAAAGCTGGAAAGATGGATATGCATGTTTTTAGAATCAGGCAGGTCCATCTGCTCTGCAGGGCTTTACATTTGTGCCTCTCTCAAAATGTACAAACTCGGAGCTGATGATACAAAAGTGGATTGAATTTGTTGGTGCATTTGTTGGAATATCGGTTTGTGTACCACACTGAACATGGAGCACAGAAAGCTAAGGAGAGGCTAAGGTAAAGGCTACAATGCTACACTGCAAAAACTCAAATCTAAGGAAGTTTATTCATCTAATTTCAACTCTTAGAATCTCACAAGACTTACTGTAACCCAAAACTGCCTGACATGTCCACCTACACATCTTACTTCAGTTTTTAACAGTGGCGATTAAGACTGCAAGTGAAGCTCAGCTTCCCCTAAAATGTCCCCAATAAAGTGTTGATATGTCCTGCTGTGTGTACATTTCATTGACTAAATATGCTCTAGAATACCTTCATCTTTTGTTCAGAATCAGCTACTTATCACAGGTAACTGGAGCGACTTCCTTCTCATTCATCCCCACAGCGTCTCAGCGCTTTAACACAGTCGGACGCTGAGCGTCTTCTGACTTCGATGGGGAAGCGTAGAGTGGGTTGTTCCACTGTGGAAACTGGACGGTCATTGGATAAATGCTGGGCTTTGTCCCGCCCATCGGACGCTCAGCGTCTCTGGGGGTCTATGAGGCAGTGGGCTGGCCTGGACGCTCGGCTTCTGCATGATGATTGGATGATCTGTCTGAGGCCGAATCCCTTTTTGATTGACAGTGAAATGAGCCAATCAGCGATCTTGAAGTATAACCCTCCACCGGAGCATCTTCTAAGTTTTACATTCAGTTGTTCTGGAGAGGAGCTTCTCCTGTTTAAAGAGGCTCAAGTCTTACACCCACAACACAATGGGCCAAGACCATTTAAGCAGTCTAGCTCTGCTGGTCATTGAGAGAACACTGGTAACATCCCTGGAAAAGACACCTAGTTGGTACGACAGGGTCACAGATCATTTTCTTGAAAAGGAATGGAGGGTAGAATTTACATGTAAATAAATAAACAAATTTATGATGTAGAACGGAAAAAAATGAGCTTCTCCTCCTTGACTGACCAGCAGCCGCCACTGGTTTTTAAAAACCAAAAATAAACCCTGATTTGCTTGTAATGAGTTAAAAAATCTGCCAATATGGCAAGAGAAACTTTACCTGGACGATGTTTTGGTAATGAGAAATGCAATCTTAAGACGTTTTTACACCTGATTTTAAGACCCTCAAGAAGTAAGACTTTTCTTGTTTCATTAACAGATATTTTCACACAAGGACAAGTCATTCAGTACTTTGTTTTGTTTTTATTTGTTGTAATAAGATATCTTTCTGCACTTCTCAAACAAATTTGAAATTTTAGGAAGTGTTGTGGATATTTTGGACTTGAAATCAGACAAATAAACTTCCTAAGATCTGAGGTTTTTTCAGTGTATAGCAACGTTCTTTTTTGAAGATCCTGTCCCACCTGTTTTGAAAGATGTTACAGGCTCCAGATTCAGAGTGTCTTATTTATTTTTTACACATGAAGTCGTCTGATCTTACCGTCCAGCAGCCAGCTGTGTCCGATCAGGTGCTCCAGCCGGGGCAGCATCAGTTTGGTCATGACGTGGTCGGGCACCAGCAGACTTCTCTCTACGTAGCTCTTCACCAGCTGGCCGGCCTCTAACACACAGACAGGCAGAGACAGAGATTGATGGCTTCTGATTCATGCTCGAGCGATGCAGAGACAAGACGGGGCACGGCAGTTTGGATCTACCTCCAAACACAAACAAACACCTGAGTGCTGTCGACCTTAAAAAACACAGGTGAGGCTCTCTGCCTCAGCCCTCCTGTCTGTGACCTCTCCCACGAAGCTCATCTTAAATTCAGCAGAGACCTCGAGGCTGCCATGAATTATTGATTCAATATTTCTGCAAAGTCACTGAATCCATTTAACACGCTCACAACAGAGCTGTGTTAAATGTGGCGGGCGTGAAAAGGAAGAACGGTTTCAAAATAATCAACTCCAATGATTCAGAAGTTTACAAACTGCAAGACAATCAAAGTAAACTGTACTTTATTAAAAAGTATTTAAAATAATGATGGTAAAAATAATAGTAGCTTACAGCTTTTTTAACCTTTGACCCCACAAACAAATATCAGGGCCCATATTCACAAAGATTCTTAGAGCTCCTAACTTAGCCTAAAAGTTCTTAGCTTAGGAGTGATTCAGGAAGTTTCTAAGAGCAACTCTGAGCGAGGAGGAGACAGAAACTTTTGTCTTAGTGAGGAGGTGTGGTTGACCCCGTCGCTAGGTCTTCTAAAGGCTGTGATTGGTTGGTAAATAAAGGAGGAAAAAAACACACGCACACAATGTGATTAAAATAAACCGATCATATAACCTGAACTGTTTTAAGAAATACCCAAGCTTTATATTACTTCTAAATCATGATGATGAAACTCAGCAAAATTAAATTAAGTGTGACACAGCTTGGTTTGAACGTAGCCCATCTCACATGTTTAAGCTGGCCATTTTACTACTTTACTGTTTTACTTTATTTGATATTAATGGTGAATGCAGACTCAGCTGTCAGCACTTACTGTAATTGTCATCCTTATAAAAAGCGTGTTGATTAGGCAGAATGACAAAAATATGAAATGGATAAAAAGAAAAAGAACGAGAAAAATTGAGCATCTGAAAAATAAAATTGCTGATAAATAGAAATTGTGCATCTTGTGTCTTTGCTATGACGTGTTTAATGTTTACATATACAGCCACCGTTACACCGACTGTAAGTGACCTACAGTTCAGTTGTGTAAAGTGAGCTCTGTAAGTATTCCCATGAGGATGAACATCTTCATCATCCACGTCACTGCTGTGTTGGAGAAGTTCGTCCCTGATGATCAACCACAAACACAATCCCTGCACAATCAAGCCGGTATCGACTGATTAAGGCCCCATCCACACGAAGACAAAACGCTTCACAGTTTCCAAAACGATCCTCATGAAGACGAAGGCGTCTCAGAAAATGTGTGCGTCTATATGAATGCACTCGATACGCATCAAAACGCTGTAAAACACATGCCAGACCTCTAGGGGCGCTGTAACGATATGACGGAAACAAGCGGAAACAGATGAAAAAACAGTGGGCATGTGCACTTGCGGCAAAAGTTGTAAACAGAGATTGTGATAAAGTGATCATAAAGTGCTGTAATGTGTCCTCGATAATTGTTTGTTCAACTCGGTGGTGATTGAGAAGAAGGAGATTTTGCTGCAACAGGGATAGTAGGGTCACTAGCTTCATCAGCACATATGCTACACCGTACACCACCATTGTTGTTGTCGTATGCGTATCAATGAAGATATGAAACTATGACGTAAGCGTATCAGAAAAGTTACAGAGAGCCAGTAATCACGGAGCTGCGTATACGGCATTTCAAAATCTTTCCACTCTGGAACCTGGTTTCAAAAATGTTCGTTTACAGACCCCCAAAACGCCGTCTTCGTATGGATGATACGCAGATTCTGCAAAAAATGTATGCGTTTAGACCTCGGTTTGGCTTCGTGTGGATGGGGCCTGAATCGTTGTCACCCAAGACACAGAGAATATCTCTCCCTCCTCTCTGTATTTCAGCAATTTTCTGTTTATGACACTCTTAAGGTGCGTTCGCACCGGACACTACTTGTACTACTTCACGATCACTCTCCATGCAAAGTAAATGTAAAGCCGCGATGGGGCGGGGCTAACCTTCCCGAGATGCGACAGCTGCTTTTCACACTACCACATAGCGTTGTCAAAGTAAAAAAAAGTTTATCTTTTCAGACGATGTCTTGTGTGGCTGTGCGGCAATGGTCAATCGCCGGTGTGTGTGTGTGTGACGGTGTCAGGATCTGTGTTTTGTCTAGTTTCCCGGTCTGTTTTCATGTTTTATGTCTTGTCTTTGTGCTTCCTGTTTTATTTTGAAAGTCACTTTTCCTTTCTTGTCTTCGTAGGTTTTACTTCCTGTCCCAGCTTGTCACACCTGCTCTCTGATTGTTCCTCTCCCAGCTGTGTCTCGTTAACCCTCATTACCTCTTTTATATAACCCTTGTGTTCTCCCCTGTCTTGTTGCCGATTGTTAAGTACCTGAACTCTTTCTAGGCGATTTAGTTCATGTCACAGTCTCCTATTGACCTCCTTTGTTCTAGACCTTGCTTTTTGTCTCTTGTTTTTGGATACCTCTGCCCATCTGCCTTTTTGTGTACCGAACCTAGCCTGTCTGACTACTGTATCCTGCCTATCTGATTATCCGCTTTGTGTACCGAACCTTGGATTGTGCATTAAACTCTGGTTTTTGAACTCTGATACAGACTTTGTGCTATTCTTGTCTGGGTGTTCATGACAGACGGTGCCCGTGACAGACAGTTTTTCATCTGGACTACAGAGTAATAATCCATGTCCGTGTGAGAAACATTAGTCAGTGAGGACATTAGTTCCGCCTTGACGGACCGCAGTAAACTCACAGATGATGCTGCTGCATCATCAGCTGCAGTGTTTTGTGTTTGATAAGTGAGTGAAAAGGATACAGCTGGAATAATGTCCACTTATACATCCTATCATATGATATATGAAATGACTGTGGTGAAACTCGAGCGGACGTGACGTCACCGAGCGACGGCTGACGGCAACGGTGACCAAAATGAGGTATTTATGGACACGCAACGCTACATCAGTGGGCGACGCGATTTTGCTAGCTGGGTCGCTTGTGGTGTGAACACAGCATTAGGCTTCTTAAAAGTCCTCCACCCTCCTCCAACAGTTTCTCACCTTAGGAGCTCTCTTAAAGGATAAGTTCGTTTTCTCCAGCTTTCACATTGTTTATTGAATGAAGTAGAACAATATACTCACCCAGAAGGCTTTCCTGATCCAAACAGTGCTTCAGGAGATATTTAGATCCAAAATCGAGCAGCGGACATCTGTATAATGGTAGCACACAGGGCATACAGCGCCGCTCCTAAAACTGCATTAATCGTCCTAAAACTCATTAGTTTCACCAATATTTCATCATGGTCCACTCACGCTACTCCTCCATTACAGTCTGTGTGGCTCCAGACATGTTTTTGTGACTGTGCTGACCTCTGAACTGAAGACTGCTCTCTGGCCAGCTGTTCTTCCCTTTGCCTCCGCGTCCTCCTTTCGATGAGCTCCTCATCTGTAAACTCTGGCTCCAAACTGTAAGGACACCCATCATATTCAAAGTTCTCGTCCACAACATCTTCATCCGATAGATATTCGTCCATTTTGCACAAAACTGGAAGAAGAAAGTTGTTGAGTAGCCGGCGGTCACCCCTGAAACAATGAGCCGTACTGCACATGTGCGGAGGCAAACATTCTTCTTCTTCAGTTCAGAGGTCAGCACAGCCACAAAAACATGTCTGGATCGACACAGACTGTAATGGAGGAGTAGTGTGAGCGGACCATGATGAAATATTGGTGAAACTAATGAGTTTTAGGACGATTAATGCAGTTTTAGGAGCGGCGCTGTATGCCCCGTGTGCTACCATTATACGGATGTCCGCCGCTCGATTTTGGATCTAAATATCTCCTGAAGCACTGTTTGGATCAGGAAAGCCTTCTGGGTGAGTATATTGTTCTACTTCATTCTATAAACAATGTGAACGCTGTAGAAACCAAACTTATCCTTTAAGGCCTAAGACACTTTGTGAATCTTTTATCTTACCAAGGGAAAATGCTAAGAAAAATCTTTCGTCACTAAGAGCGACTTTAGCCTCAGGATTCTTTGTGAATACGGGCCCAGTTCATTTGGTTGTTTGCAGTTTTTTTCTGTGTCATAAAACTGATAGAAACAATGACGTGTTATGTTTATTTAACACATTAAATATTCCTGAATTTAATGACCTCTGCCAAACAGTTGAGCAGGAAGTTAATGGGTTAAAAATCTCTTGATCTTCTTCATTACTTTGAGGAAGTCTTTCCAAGTGATTAATAAAGTTCTGTATAATCTAATCAAACCTCCAAACTGATGGATTCTTTGGCAAATCAGAGGATGCAGCACATGCTGCTGAGGCTGCTTTTGCATTTTTGCAGGTCAATGGAGTGCATTTGTGCTTTAGTGAAAAAGAACTTCTCAGGTTCAGTAAATTCAGAGTTTAAGTAAGAGGCAGGAAAGTCCTCTTTTCAGAATATGATCACACAAACTTCACCCCTTGGCCCACTGGTCTAGATCCTAAAATCTGTTTTAAATATAAAAATTAAAAGGCTTGGTAATGTTATCCACCAGGCCACAACTGTAAAAAACAATCCCATAATGAGATGCAGCCCACATGTTTTTCGTTAGACTCTCTACGCTGAACTCAAACTTTATTATCAGTACACAAGAGAGTGGCACATCATGCCAGGACGGCAATTAGATCCAGTTGGGCAGAAGTTTGAAGACATGAACGCTACGAGAGGGAGGAACTTCTCTGCAGACTGTGATAGGAGGAGCAGCACAGGGGTGGGAAACATGGACAAAAAGTTTGATGATACAGGACAAACATCTGGATATCAGTGCTGTGCATGGTTACAAAACATGAGCCCGAAAATCAACTCTTACTGAGGAGTCATTTCACTTTTTAATCTATTAACCTGATCAGCCCCTTTCAATAACATCCTCATAAGGAAAAGAGTGCATCTCTGCAACCAAAAGGTCTATTTGAATAATTAGGTGTCATAATAAAGTAACATTTGAGAGATTTGTCCAGATGTGAATTATCAGTATATGTGTTACTGGGACAGAGTAAATGAAGATAGAAGTCAGAATCATTTGAAAGCTTCACCTTCGCCTAAAAAATATCAAGTTTTATTGTGAATATCTCTTTGGAATGATGCAGCTGCAGCTTTAGAACTCTATGAATGAATGTGAAAATATGTGAACATTACTTCTGCCAAGTTTGAGTCTGATAAAGTGATGCAGAGCAAAGTTAGAGAGGTTTTACTACAGAGTGGTCAGGCCCAATCTTGGACCAGTTTGGCTCCATTAGCCCCATTTGACATTTCTGATTTACCAAACTTTAGATTTCACTTTTATGTCACTTCTGGTGTTCATTACACCCAATTACAACAGTTTTTATCTTCTTCTGCTTATCTGTGGCAGTTTTTGATATATATTATATATTTTTTGTTTCTTTTTGGGAAAAAATCAAGCAGAACTCTCTACATTTTCCCATTCAAATAAAACCATACAACATTTGAATTAAAGTGAAACAGATTTGGATATTTGATAATTCATTTGCTTGGTTTTGACGTTATGTTTGATTTGCAGCATGACTATATTTCTACATTAATAGTTCATTTTTTATTGTTTTTGTTGGAGAGGATGCAACGTTCCTGAAATCGTGTACTTTGGTGCTGAACAGGTTAATAATTCAGAGCTAAAACAAAAAGCTGTGGTCTGAAAGTTTGTTTAAAAATGTAAAGACAAGCCTCTTACAGCCTGGTTTACACTTCTCCTTCTAAGCTGTGACATTTTGCTGTAGTAAGCAGTTAAAGTTGACTGTTGAAACAGTAAAGAATCACAGTCAGCAGCAGGGCTGGCACCTTATACTTCTTGACTGCATACAAGTTATATTAATATTATATTCTGTATTTCTTATCATTACTAATATATTCAAATAACTATGTTCAGTAATATAAAATGTAGGTTGGAACAGATAAGTTTATTGTATGCAGAGTTAGGATGTTTATGGGATTAGACATGTACATTTAAATCAGTATATTTATGTATATATTAAATTAAAGTACAATATGTAGTTTTATAAGTGTATATAACAGGGGTCATCAACTCCATCTATCTGGTATATAAGATGCATATTTACATTCTCTGAAGTGCTTACTTATTGTTAGTGTGTCTTGTTCTCTTGCAGGTTTGCATGAAGATCAGGGTCATGCCTGAAGAGATTTATTTTTTTAAAAGAAGATTTAGTTTGTGAAATGAGGCCCTGGTCCTTTTTTTGTATTATTACATGAATAAAGGCAGCTAATAATAACGTGTGATGTTAATTTATTATTGGATTTGATTAGGCAGGACTAGATGAGCTTATTGCTTCATTCTGTCCCTCCTCAAACTGTTTTTTTTTGTTGTTTTTATTTGTTGCAGAAGAAAGAAAGAAATCCAAATATCAAGCATGGAGGTAAAAATCCACACTCACACTGTAGATCAGGGGTGGGCAAATGGCAGCCCGGGGGCCAAGTGCGGCTCTCCACGTCACTAAATGTGGCCCGCCATTCATTCCCAACAAACAGCAGCTGTAAATACGAAGAAAACTCAGATATCCAATAGAAATAATTCCATATAATCTTATGTGTTATTTACAATCTTACTTTGCTCTTATAGTGTCGTTATTAAATCAAGTGTTACTCAATACTATATTTAAAAAATGGCAGCTGCAAAATATTTGAGCTTTAAAAATAAAAAAACCCACATAATTGTATTGATTTGAAAAAAGCTTCATTGGCTTTAATTCCATGTATGTTAGCTAAATTAGCTTGAAATCAAGTCCATTTGATTATGCATAATAACTTGTATTTATGTTGTAATATATGAATATTGGTATTCTAATTTTATGACAAATTTATATTCTCATTTGTTGTTTACCCAACATTCTTTTTCAATATCGAGAGTTTCCGAAAATCTGTAATAATGTGGCCCTCAGGCTGGGAAAATGGTTTTATGTGGCCCTCTTGGTCATTTAAGTTGCCCATCCCTGATGTAGATGATCATTAAAATTGAGCATCGATTGTTTTTTTTCTCATTTTTCTGTTATCAAGGATTTATTGAGAATATTTCGGTTTCGTAAACATGGAGTGACTTTTGGTCAGACAGCCAAACAGCCAATCACAGCCTCTGTCTGTGTCACATGGCTTCGTCAAAACCTTTAAAAGCCACTCTGAGGAAGCACTTTGGGCTCCACGCTACCAATGACTTAAATTTTTTTTTTTTTTTAAAAAGACCAGGCTGTGTGTCAATGTGTGTAAAGCAGCTGACTTACTCCTCATCCATGACAAATCCACAGGCTTATCTGTCGGCCTTCCACCAAAGTGAAGTGGCGGAGGCCATCATGGACAAGACTGCAAGATGCCCATGCAACAGACTGATTATTTCTTGATTTTTGGGAAAAGTGACAAGCCTAGTAGCTATACAACATCAGCAAAGTCTCTCCCAGGCAAAGCATTTTATTTTAGCAGATATTTAAAAACTATCACAGCCCATACTGATGCACTTTGGTAGAGTCTGAGGAATCTCCTTTACTAAAATGATCTGTTCCTTTCTTACACTGTGACGATGTATTTGTGTTGGAAACTGATGTGAAGCAAAGAAAACAACATTTCATTTTCTCACAGAAGAAGCTTTTGCTTTAAAAATGTAAACATTCAACACTAACAGGGTGAAACTTTGTGCTACATTCATACGTTTTGTGGGTATAACAGCCACTGTGGGATTTATGTAGCTAATATCTAAGGCCAAAATATCAGATAATATAAAGTGTATCGCTACAGAGGGTTGTTAGTATGAAAGGTGATGAAGTAAAGATGGTAAACATGCCCCTGTATGATAGTTTTTGGAACAATGAATTTAAAATGTGTGAATATTTGCAAAAAAACCCCCCACAAAGTTGAATACAGGGCAAAATAGATTTGCAAATTATTATATTCTGGTTTTATTCATGTCTTACGCAGTGTCCCATCTTCATTGGAACATGGGTTTTATCAAGTTTTCCTTTTTCCCTATAGTATTTTAAAATCATTTTTATTTTTTATTTTTTCATTTTAGTCTTTCCTACTGCGTTTCCTCATTTTTAATTAAAGTAAGTCTTTGTGTTTGCGCTGTATGTGAATGCAAAGATGGTAGGGTCCTGTAATTTCATTTCATTCCATTTTCTACTTTTCTTTTATTTCTTTTTTATGCATTTATGCAACAAGATTTGTACCAAACAAATAAAGCTTGACTGATTGGTTGATCTCGACAAGTGATCACCAACTGGCAGCTCGGGGGCCAAATCAGGCCACTCAAAGCTTTCCATCTGGTCTCCTGATAACCGTTATACAGAAAAAGATCAGGGCAAATAAATAAATTAATTAATATTTACATGAAACTTTTAATTACTTCAAAAAACAAGATTAAAAAAAAGCATATTCTAAAATTAAAGTAAGAATTCTCAAATAAAGAATGAATTAATTATCTGGCTTTTAGCTTTTCTTCTGACTTTTTTTCTCATAATTCTAAATTTTGTCTCAGAATTGTGGCTTTTTTTCCCACACACTTTCTACTGCTTTTTGTTGTTCTTTTTTTGGCCCTTGTGGTCTTCAGTGTTTGAAAAATGCAGAGTAGCTCCAGGACTGAGGAATGGTGACTGATAAAGGGAATTATATTTTAACTGAACCAAATATTTCATTTTAATTTTTTGTGTTTAATTGTGTCAATTATTACTGGTTTCTTGAATCTGACCCCAAAGCATATGCAAAGAAAAAACTGGCCCATGTAAAAATGTAGTTGGTGATCTTTGATCTAGACAATGCCAAAGTGTAAATATTAGCTGAAACGATGATATTTAATATTATAATTATAGATAACATCATGCAGCGCTACAAGAACTCCTTGGCATGGTCGTTGGAAACAAACTGCCCGGTCTAAAAACCAACAAGGTGGTCAGAAATTGGCAGAAATCCCACAGTGAGGGTTGTTAGAAGGAAAGGTGATGAAGTAAAGATGGTTAACATGCCCCTGTGAACATGCATCAAATTCAAAATGAGAGAATATTAAAAAAAAAACACTAAGTTTATCATTTTATCAGTATTCTGGTTTTAGTTACGTCTCACACAGTGTCCCAACTTCAATGGAAATGGGGTTTTATCAACTTTATCCCTATAGTATTTTAAAATATGTTAGTCTTTGCTCCCGTGTTTCCTCATTTTTAATTAAAGAAATTGTTTCCTCAGTCCTCTAACTCCGTTTTCTGTCTTTGTGTTTGTGCTGTGTGTGAATGCGAGGATGGTAGGGTCTTGTAATTTCAGCTTATTCAATTTCTACTATTCTTTTATTTCTTTTTTTTTTTTTGTATTTGTGCAACACGATTCTGTATGAAAAGTGCCAACAAATAAAGCTTGATTGATTGGTTGATCTAGACCAGGGGTGGCCAACTGGCGGCCCGGGGGCCACATACGGCCCTCCACCTCACTAAATGTGGCCCGCCAGTCATTTTCAAAAACCAGCAGTTGTAAATATGAAGAAAACTCAAATTTCTAATCAAAATAATTCAATATAATCTTGACTGATATTTTTATTGGCTTTTGTAAGTTATTTATGACCTTACTTTGCTATTATAGTGTCTCTAAATCTCTTTCATGAAGCATTGGGACATTATATCAAGTATTACTCAAGACTTTATTTAAAATATGGCAGCAGTAAAATCTTTGAACTTTAAAAATGTGGAAACACATCATTTCATTGATCTGAAAAAAGCTTCATCGGTTTTTATTCCATGTAGCTATTTTGGCTAAATTTGATTTCTGTCCCAATTTATTTATGCATAATGACTTTTATTTGTGATGTAACATATGAATATTGGTATGCTAATTTAGGATTCATTAATATTCTCTTATGGTATTTATCCAACATCCTTTTTCCCCTGGAGAATTTCTGAAAATCTGTACCCCTTTATAGTGAAGTTTTATTTTCATTGTTTGTCCAACATTAGACTGAGCTGGTTTTAAGACCTTTCTGGAGCGCTTTAACAAAGAAAAGAAGCAAAGACTGAACAGTGAGGGCTGGTTAGCCTGATTAAACGACGAGTTAAAGCTATTCTGATTTCTAGCTCAGTTACGTAAACCAAAAGCTAAAACATTGCACATTTCTTCTACTTTGTAACAGCAGTAGCACTGCTCTAGACGATGCTAAAGTGTAAATATCAACAGAAATGCTGATATATGCTGATGCTGATATCATACAGGTAACATCATGGAATCGCTACAAGAAACCAAACTCCATGGCACGGTCATCGCCAACAATCTGCCCGGTCTAAAAACCAACAAGGTGGTCAGAAATGGGCAGAGGTCCCACAGTGAGAGTTGTTAGAAGGAAATGTGATAAAGTAAAGATTGTTAACATGCACCTGTTAACATGCATCAAATTCAAAATGAGGGAATATTTGCAAAAAAAAAACCCACTAAGTTTACCAGTTTATCAGTATTCTGGTTTTATTTACGTCTCAAGCAGTGTCCCAACTTCATTGGAAAAGGGGTTTGTATAAAGTTTCCTGGCAATAAATTTGTTTTGAGAATATTTCCCTAAATTGTTGCCTGTTTCAAGGTCTCATAGATCAGTTAGTTGGTTCATTTTTTGTGGATCACTTTTGTTTCCAAGGCTGTATGTTTGATTTTGACATTGGTGGGGACATAAAAGTTCACCAACCCCTGAAAGTTGATGTGTTTTGAATTTATGACTGTTTTTAATGTCATGTAGAGCTAATCAAACAAACTTGCAAACTATCACATTCAGAAAAAAATACTGTAAATCCCTACTGTCTGTTCCTTGACAAAAACATATTGATGCATGCAATATGAATGTTTAAAGTCATGTTATTAATTCGAGGTTTTATTATTTTTTTTCCCCATAAAACTTTAATTATTGGTCTTCAACGGTTGCTGCCTTTTAATACAGAAATAATACATTGGATAATAAATAAAATAACCAAAACAGGCATGTCTTGGCATTAAATATAAGCATTTTTTAGTTATAAAGTTATATACTATGCTTGTTTTTTATGTTATTGTCTTTTGGACAATAGTCAATACTGTCCTGCCCTTCACCTGTTTGAAAATAAATGTATCATAAATAAGGTAATTTAGTGACATAGGACACCCCTAGAGCTCATCATTTCACACTATAAACTTTGAGTAAAGCATTAATCTATTTCATCCTGCAAACTTCTCATTCTTCTTCAGCTCTTGTTTTTCCTAAAACTCAGAAAAGGTGAAGAAATCAGAGAAATCCACAGAGAAGGAAGCGCGTGAGCAGCAGCCTCCACTCCGCAGCCTGCTCTGCTCTTCCTGTATTGACGTTGGAGGTAGCGTGTCCTCAGGCGGATGGATCTTTACCTGTGTTCGCCGCTATGCTCTCCCGTAAATAGTGCCCACTGGACAGGTACTGCAGGCCAAAGCTTTGCGCAATCCTCTTGGAAATGGTTCCCTTCCCCGATCCTGGTGGACCCATGATAGCAGCTCGGAATAACTTAGCCATGTCTTTGCCCAAACACGAAAAAAGAGGCACCTCCTGGATGCACGAGCGTCGTTTTTCCAGTCCTCAGCTGAGCGCAGCAGGGGCCGAACAGCTCCAGCAGTTGCTGTCTTTAAAGTTGCCAATGTAAACGTTGTGCTTATCTCTGATCCCGTGCTCCTTTTACGCACAGCTTTCTCCCTGCGCGCACGCGTTGGAGGTGTCCTGCTCTGTTTTTCTCAGCTCGACTCCTTCCTCTTTTTCCTCTCCCTCCTCCTTTTTTTTTGCCCCGCTCCGCTCCTTTACGCGCACACGACGCTCCTCTGCGTCTTTAAGGATTTGTTTGCTCCGCGAATGAATGAGGGAGTCGCCACAACGCCCTACTTTTCTGCGCACATCATCCAGAAAAAATGCGGATGACTGATTCGCGTGAACTCTGCGGGGTAAACTGGTTACTGTAGTTTTTGGGGGCAGGTGTGGCACGACTCTTACAGTAGTCTCTGCAGGATCAGGATCAGGATCAGAGTTTTCAGAACCAGAGTCCACATGTGGGTGTTTTAGCTGAAAGGCTGTTTGGAGAGAGAGTGGACCAGAAAATAAAAATAAAGTAAGAACAGAGCAGTGGTGGACAAAGTACTCAATGCCATACTACTCCAATACAAGTGAAAGTTGCTCTGTCAAATTTTTACTTAAGTACTGGAGTACCTGCTTTTGAAAATACTCAAGTATTAAAAGTACATTTTCCCGTTGACCTTACAGAACGTAATGACTGAAACAATCTACAGAATGCACTGACCTGCTTATAGATCATGTAGAATAAAGAGTTTTAAAATATGCTACAAAGCCCGTGGAAATGCAGAATGAAACACTAATGAATCAACAAAAGGACAAACATTGACATTTTATTTTTTTTTATTTAACCCACCTCAAAAAAAAAAAAAAAAAAAACAGCATGGAAGTGTCTGACACAGGTCCAACCAAACAGAACAAAAAAAGACAAAAAAACAAACTGCAGTGCTCGTTCTTCTCTCAGTAAAGATTGTATTAGTTAATAACCAAACATTATTTTAAGACAGTGAAAAATCACTAACTAGGGGTGTCCTGATTCAACTTTTACACCTCCAATACCATACCGATATTGCAGCCTTGAGTACTGTCCAACACCGATATCAATCCGATACGATATCAGCAGGAATCAAACAGACTTTTATTATTTATTTTGTAGTATGGACTGTAAGAAAAAGCTTGATCAGGGGAGATTACTAGAAAGGTGAGTAAAACTAACCAATTTGTTATTAATCAATAGATTAAATAGATTCAACTTTGCACATAAGAATATACTACAGTTAAAATAAAATAAATTTGAAGACCCTGGAAAATAACCTTAATAAGTCCAATAAAAAACAAAAACATAAATTTTGAAATTGCAAAATAACCACTGTGTTGAACTAAAACATAAGCATATTCTACAACTAAATTAAATTTAAAAAATAAATAAATCAGAATGAACTGGTTGTATCGGAGTGCTGATATCAGAGATTTCAGATGCAGGCTCGATCGCAGTAGCACATGCGCATGGTCTTCTTCTTCTTCTTTGTTGTTTAATGGCGGTTGGCAAACCAACTCAAAAGTGCATTACTGCCACCAACTGGACTGGAGTGTGAAACAGGATGCACGAAGTATAGATAACACCACTTGAACAAATCACATTTAGAAGAGAAAACAAATTTCATCCGCTGACTTCATACCTGTACCTAAAAGTAACGAGGCCATTTATAGAAATGCAGTGGAGTTAAAAGTAGAATATTTGTCTTTTAAATGTAGAGAAGTAAAAGTCATGTTCCAAAAAAAACAAACTCAAGTAAAGTACAGATACTCAAAAAATGTACTTAAGTACAGTACTCAAGTAAATCTACTTCGTTACTGTCCACCCCTGGAACTGAGGCAACTCCACATGGGTCAGAAGTTAATTACCTACACAGAAAATAGACCCAGTAAAATCAGACATCTGCACAACGTCAACATCGATGTGGAAAATGTATAAAAACGTCCAAAAAATACTCAACATCATAATAAAAATACAGACAGCCCTTCACTTAGACCAGTGGTCACCAACCTTTTTCAGCTGAAGATCACCTATGACGCTAATGGAGGTGGCAAGATCTACTTCCCTAAATTCACTGAGACCCATAAACAAAACTTTAGATTTTAATGATCATCATCAAACTTCAGGGCTGAATAATTTGAGAAAATTGTCTAATTGTGATATTTTTCCCCAATATTGCAATAGCGATTTACTCTGCGATTGTTTTAATGTTCCTCATCATATGTATTCTTAAACAAACATAAGCAGTAGATCTTTTTATAGTTAAACCAATATGACATTAAATTAATCTAAGGATAAAAGATTGCAAAATAGGTATGAAATTGCAAAAAAAAAAAAGGCAAAAAAAAATTCAAAAGTGACTAAAGAAAATTGATTATAGCAGCAAAATTGGGATGAAATTTCAAAAACCATGAAAAAAAATCCAAACATGGTCTGACAAGTGGCCGAAAAAAAGATGAATGGGAGCATGATAGGCATAAAGTTGTAAAAACTGGGTTAAAAAAGGTTAAAATAGGCATGAAATTGCAAGAAACTACATCACAATGCCAAAATGTTCAACACATTTCCGGTTAAAAATATTACACTGTCTGCGATTTGAAAATTGCAGCGAGCCATATTGAGATTTAATCTAATTTGCAATTGATTGTTCAGCCCTACTTCACAATAAAAGATTCAATCTTCAATCCAGAAATGTGATAAAGGGCAGTCATTAAAAATAAAGATTCTGTGGATTTAAAATCACATTAGCACTTTCAGGGGTGTAGCAGCGATTTTAAAAGTGAGGGTGTTCTAAGGGTAGGGCAACCTTCGAGTCAAATTTTTGTTTTTACGATACGCTAATTGAAATTGAATGTATTTGTTGCTTTTCATTACAATACTATGCAAGTAAAATAGCATTAAGTATTAAAATATACATTGATGTACCACACACTCCATGCTAACATCCTTTTACACTTTTCTCATACCATGATTGTTAAATTATGCTATGATTTGGGGTGCTGGTTTGGTAGAGTGGTTGGCAACCAGGCACATCCCATAAATGCACTTCTGCCGGTCCAGGTTCGAATCCCACCTGTGACCAGTTTGCAGAGTGTCTTCCCCTACTCTCTCTCCCCCTTTCACAAGCCTATCCACTGTCTCTCTCCTATCAATAAAGGCACAAAATGCCCAAAAAATACATTTAAAAAAAATAAAATAAATAATGCTATGAGTTAAGTCTTTTTTTAGATAATATAGCACTTACCATGCCCATGACTCATATCCAATGATATTTTGGGTGATACTTTAAAGAATACAGCACCTTTTACATTGTGTCTTAAATCTATTTTAAATAAGTCAACTTAAAATCAGTGTCAGAAAAAGTAAACAATACTTTTAGTAAGCTTATTTCCCAATGAGCTTTATACTGATTCATAAAAAAAAATCACAGCATCCGCGACCCCAGCTGGTGAGATGCGCATGAATCCCTCTGTAAAAAGTGAGGGGGATGATTTTTGTTGCTGTGAAAGTGCGGGTGTCTCAACACCCTCAACCCCCGCGGGTGTGACGCCCATGAGCACTTTACAATGTATGCAGCCTAATACAAAGCAAAACTCGTCACTAAGGACTGGAACAATGTCAGCATAAAACACAATTTAGTTCATCTTAATATCTTTCTAATATTAACTTGCATAGCAGCTGGATTCACCAGATTTGTCCTGGATAAGCAAAAAGTTCGACCTGTGTGTCAGATGAAGGATTAAGCATCTAGTCTTAAAGATCTATGCAACTTGTCTAAAAGATCTACAAGTAGATCAAACTCTACAGGCTGGTGACCCCTGACTTAGACTATGCATCTAAATACCACGCATTGTCTGGTGGGATTTTATTTCACCTTTTATAGACCTTCCCTCTTAACCAGGGGTGGATAGTAACAAAGTAGATTTACTTGAGTACTGTACTTAAGTACATTTTTTGAGTATCTGTACTTTACTTGAGTTTGTTTTTTTGGAACATGACTTTTACTTCTCTACATTTAAAAGACAAATATTCTACTTTTAACTCCTCTACATTTCTATAAATGGCCTCGTTACTTTTAGGTACAGGTATGAAGTCAGCAGATGAAATTTATTTCCTCTTCTAAATGTGATTTGTTCAAGTGGTGTTATCTATACTTCATGCATCCTGTTCCACACTCCAGTCCAGTTGGTGGCGGTAATGCACTTTTGAGTTGGTTTGCCAACCGCCATTAAACAACAAAGAAGAAGAAGAAGAAGATGCGCATGTGCTACTGCGATTAGGCAGGTAAAGGTTGAGCTAACGTTGGTGATTACGGGTCGTCTTGGCAGTAATGATGGCTACTATGGCAGATAAAGACGACAATTCCACGCCAGTTCACCCATGGCCATATCTGAAGTCCATGTTTGAGGTGGTCAAAATGAAGAATGATTCTTTTCAGTTCAAATGTGTGCTCTGTTTGCCGCCGATATCAGCACTCCGATACAAGCAGTTAATTCCAATTTATTTATTTTTTTATTTAATTCAGTTGTAGAATATGCTTATTTATTTGATTATTCATTTTATTTTAACTGTAGTATATTCTTATGTGTAAAGTTGAATCTATTTAACCTATTGATTAACAACAAATTGGTTAGTTTTACTCACTATTGCTGACTACTGTTCTCTGTTTGAGTAATCTGACCTGATCAAGCCTTTTCTTACAGTCCATACTACAAAATAAGGAATAAAAGTCTGTTTGATTCCTGCTGATATCGTATCGGATTGATATCGGTGTTGGACAGTACTCAAGGCTGCAATATCGGTATGGTATTGGAGGTGTAAAAGTTGTATCAGGACACCCCTAGTTAGTGATATTTCACTGTCTTAAAATAATGTTTGGTTATGAATTAATAGAATCTTTACTGAGAGAAGAACAAGCACTGCAGTTTGTTTTTTGTCTTTTTTTGCACTGTTTGGTTTTATTTTTGTAAGATAATTAGTATTTTTATACCAGAATTAGCTGCTGATGTACACGCATCATCAGACCTGTGTCAGAACACTTCCATGCTGTCATTATACATTCTGTATAATGATTATAAAGCTCATATGAGAAAATATCTATATATTTAAACATTTATATATACAGAAAATAGTAAAATCAGACATCTGCACAGTGTCAACATCAATGTGAAAAAAGAATAAACAGCAAAAACACTCATTTTCTCAAGATTGTGATTAAAAGACTGACACCCTGTGCACTTAAATAGGTATATGTGGAAAATATGAAGTGGAAAAAGGTCAGCTCATATTTATGGTGAATTTTAAGAGCTCATATGACAAAATATGTATATATTTATACATTTACATATGCAGAAAATAGTAAAATCAGACATGCACAATGCCAACATCAATGTGAAAAGTATAAAAAACATAGAAAAACACATTTACTCAAGATCATAATAAAAATACTGACAGTCCTGTACTCAATCTATGCATTTAAATACGATGCATTGTCCAGTAGGATTTTATGTCACCTTATGTATCTTGTACATTTCTCGTTGTTCATTCTGTATAAAGACAATAAAGGCCATTCTGAAGTGGAAACAAAGGAGGTAAGTCCATATCTACGGTGAATTTGAAGAGCTCATATGATAATATAAATGTATAAATATAAATGTTTGTGTCTTATTTTTTCAAATAAAATGAAATAGAGCTCACAACTTCACAAACTGTTTTTATTTAAAGTGAAGCACAGCATTCTTTTCCTGGCATTGATGGATGTAGATAAGATAACATGAAACTCCAGATGGACTGTTTCACATATCCATATCATCCATCCCAGAAATGTCCCATAGAAAGTGGTTGGGAAGGACCGGACTGGTGATTGTAAACCAGACTCAGGTGCTTTACACGAGCACGAATTTGTAAGACTCCGGTAAAATAAATAATCGATCTGGTGATATTGACACATGGAGACGCGTATTTGTCCATGACTCTGCATCTTTTTTGAAAACGGGTCTGCAGGTGGATATCTGGGTATTCGTCTACATGCCGTAGTTGGTATAAACAGATAAGTCCGGAAAAGACGGTGACCTCATAACACCCCTCCTCTTCCCCGCCCCCAACCCACGTTGTCACACACAACAACAACAACAACAACAATGGCGGCAGCCGGGCTGATTCTGATCTTGTTCCAGCAGCTACAAATATTGTAGTAATTGTTTTGTATTGTAATAAACAAATATCACCATTGCTGTTGTTGTTTATGTTCAGAACAGAAGCATGGACAGGCAGGAAGTCGACCTTGTATGCGCATTTTCTGTTTTTGGTGCTTTGTGACAATTTCACAGTGTCACCTTTAGCGTAGCGTATGTACTACAGGATTTTGTATTGTCGTGTAAATGCACAAGCCCATGTACCACACAATGTGTAAACAGCGATACATGTTTTGATGCTAATAATACGGGGCCGTCCTCATGTGAGGAGGGCCTCAGACTACTGACCCTTAGGGTCTGTTTACACGGCAGTGCTGTCACCAGAAACAGAAACATTTTCCTTTGAGTTCTCAAAAGTGCTCCACATTCACACGGGTCCACGAAAAGACTGAAAACGAGGTAGTGTCCATGCCAGGCCACGAGTTGGCGATGTAAGTTTGTAGTGTCCTTGGCGACTATAACAACCTCTGCTGGTCAGAGTATTGATGTAGCAAATCCACAACAAACCAAGAACATCAGCAGCCCACATGCTGCTCAGCAGTCGGTCTTGATGCACATGCATCCATCATCTGCGTCACTGTTTGTCCAAGACAACTGCGATCTCTTTTTACAAGACGACTGTTACGACCCTGGTCGTATTTTTGTGTATTATTGTGTTTTTCTTTGTTTGGTGGTGTTGGGAGGGTTCTCCTGCGCCCTCTGTGTGTGTGTTTGTGTGTGTGTGTTAGTCAGGTTCCCTGATCAGGTGTGCCGCCCCTGCCTCTGGTTGGACTGATGGCATCACGCCGACGCTTGTGATTGGTTTGAGAGGAGGGAAAGGCCCCGTAAAAAGCGCCTGCTGACGTCACCGCGACGAGGAGGGAACCCCCGGCTCACCATTCAAACTGCCACGTTAGCTTGGTGCTGAGAGCAATTCGTTTCTGGTTAACTGTGTTCTTGGTAACGTAGAGATGATTTTCTGGTCACCTCGAGGTATTGTTTAACTTGTTTTTCTTGTGGTTGGTCATTTTGTTTTTTTTGTAAATAAATATACCGAGTGACGGTTAAACTTGGCAAAGTAGCTCCAGTGGCTGTTTGAACCAGGTGAAAACCAGTTACTTCATGTTGTGTCTTGGCCACCCCTAGACGGGGCATAGCAACGACAATAAGTAGGTTTTCAGAACTTTTCACTGTGGACCCTGGTTTCAAAATGAAAGGCACAGACGTGACAAAAATTCTCAGTTTTTGTCTGTTTTTGCTGTTGTGTGTCGACACAAGGCCTAATTCGGCCGACTCCGAAGAGTTAATGCATTTTTTGCCTCCCGTTTACATGAGAAGTGCCTGAATCCACAAACTGTTTAAACCAGGGTCCAGGGTGGAAAGATTTGAAAATGTATCACCGCCCGGCTTCATGTAAACGGGACGTCACCACATGTGCAGTACTCTTTCAAATGAAGGCTGAGCACACACATCAGGAACAACAACAGCTTTATCGTCTACAGAGTAACATGGGAGCTGCTTACCGTGCTCGCTTTGTTATCCAGACTAAACTATCCACACAGATTTGTTGTCCAGACAAAAAACTCCTGCGTCTTTGTGCGTCCACTTGTCATCGTTGTTTATGAAAAGTTTTTCATCTTCGTACGTCTGTTGTAGCTGTTTCTATACAGACCAACACTGCCATCTGCTGGACTGGCATGCACACTACAGCAGTTTCAGTTTTTCTGGCATTTTGAAAACACTATCAGCCCTTTTCCACTAGCACGCCTTGGCCCTACTCTACTCGGCCCTGCTCGATTTGCAGCGTGCCGGCTACTGATTGGTCAGACAATGTCGTCATCGATGAGTCATGAGTGCAAGGACCTAGCGTGCTATCAGTAGCTACCATTAGCTTACCCTGATCCGTCTTTTCTTTGCAGCTGGATTGCTCTCGTCCTCGGCTTCATTCTGTTGTATAGCTTCCAAAACTCTCCTGTGCTTCTCAAGGGGTATTTCTTCTTACCACCTGCAGCCTTCTTCTGCTTTCCTTTTTTACTCGATTTGTGACAAAAAGACACAGATTGTTGTGTCGCTCAAATGACGTCACCACAGAGCCGCTCAGCTGTTTACAGCGACACCATTGGGCAGGCGACTGGGGCTAATGGAAAAGCAGCACAAGTCGAGTAGAGTAGGGCTAATGCAAAAAGGCCATACCGGAGACTTTTGCATTTCAGATGAGAGAGTCTCTGTGTATTTGGGGCCTCAGTCTGTCAGAAGATGCTGGATGGCCTGGTCTTTTCTGATTTGAAGCTTGAAGCTCTGGAAGGTGGATCTGATTACAGACATGGAATCTGGAGAATCAAGCTGCTTTGTGAGGACACCGAGCAGGTCTTTTTATGTGTATATGTTAGAGTACTACAGTCTATTAAATCAATAAAGTGCTTGATAATCGTGGTTCAAGAAAACTTGTGTCAGACCCCCTCCGAATAGGAGCTGTGGTCTTCTTCTGCAGCTTCAGCCAATCTTCAAGACACGAAAAAGTAAAACAGAAGATAATGGAGAGTTTTCATCACACGTGCAGCTTCTGTTTACACGGAAATGCCTGGAGCACCTGAATTGGCAAAGTTTTAAAACCGAAGTCCAGAGTAAAAATTTAAAAAAATGTTCAAGTCTTCATGTAAACTATAGATAGATAGATAGATAGATAGATAGATAGATAGATAGATAGATAGATAGATAGATAGATAGAATGTTTCCACTTATATAAGTTGTGATTTATGAAACCTTGAGTTTGGCATTAGTCTTTGTTAAGTGTTTGCTCTGGTATAAAACATGTACAGACTATTTGTTTGTTTGTTTGATTGATTGTTTGATTATCTTTGAGAAACTGAGAAAACACTGAAGAACCAGCAGTTAAACCTGAATTTATGTTGAATTTCTTTAATTCAGGATATAGTGCACTTCTTTTGTCCATTTAATGGGTTTTAGTGGCTTTATTGTTATTTGCATTGAAAGAGAAAACCCGGGTAAGAATTGTTTGTATGATTGTAATTCATACAGGCTCCATTCTAGAGCTCCTGATTATCAATTTCTGATTCTAACTAAATTCCTGTTTGCATAGTTCACTCCAAAAAGGGTTACACACTTGTTATAGGACAGGATTTTTTTCAGTGTTTGTGAAAAATGAGGGCATTATTTCACATATTCTTTATTTCATGAAGGTTTCTCCTATGAAGTTTTGATTTTATACGTAATATAAAATTACAGTTGACGATGCATCTTTCTGAAACTGAATTTAATAAAGTTTATGTAGCACACATTACCATTCAGCTATAAATATGATAAAACGAGGATTTATTAGAGTTATGAAAAAGTCAAAAAAGCTTCTTTTCTGTCTCTTCTTCATTCATGTTTGAAAGTTGACCTCAGGAGACCCAGACTGCAGAAATAAAGTCGCTCCAGCTCTAATAAAGCCTCAGATTGTTCACCGTCGATGATTGGATCCCACCACTTGTTGACAGCCTCTGTTGTCATCGCAGTGTTTGTTTTTGCGTTTGGATCGGGGCTTTATTTCCTCCCATGGTTCTGCTCTGCTCTGCTGGCACCAGGCGCACAGGAGCACATGAGCCGCTGTCACTGCGCGTAAAAGCCTTTTTTTCTGTCTGTGTGCGGACGGCAGCAGCAGCAGCAGCAGCAGCAGCAGCGGGGCTTCTTTCTTGTGAGTATACTTGTTGCGACCCCGCACGGCAGCGGCAGCGTCCCCGGAGCTGTCAAATATTGCGCACAAGCCTTCAGTCTTCAGTCAGTGGAGTAAAGCAGCAGACTAATCCATCAGACAAACAACTCGGAGGATTAACCTTTTTTAGCCTCGCGAAAGTAGTTTTCGCCTCCGCCACCCGGAAGCCTCGCTGCCTCTTTTTTTCTTAAAGAAAGATCATTATTAATTTGTCACATGGCTTTGGAGAATTCAATAACAACAAAAAATGGCGACAATCACGTTGCTCCGTGTGGTCTTGCTGCGTCATTAAAAATATTCATGTAAACACGGGGAATTGGACGGGCAAACTGCAGGTAGGTGAGCTGAATATCACTCCTAAATTTAATGCAGAGTGTTTTTACTGAAGAATAAATGATTATAGTTCAATCTTAAGGCATGAGGTTTGTTTTTGCCTGGAAAAGGGGTGTGTATGCATTGCTGGGCGTTAACGTGTGGCTGCACAAATTCAATGCGAACATCACATTTTATATTCTATCCTGAGTCGCTTTTCTAAGGGCACGAGCTGCGTGGTTAACACAGGTATGTGTAGTTTGGGGAATGTCGTTAATTATATTGTTATGTAGATTTAAGCAACTTTTCTTTATTTGGAGCAACACGCTTTGGCAGGCGACTCCCACTTCTGTCCTCAGCCTCGTTTCTGAGGCGTATCACAGCACGTAAGCCTTCAGTTTCAGTGGCGTATTTTTATTTACACTCAGGAATTTTGCAACATGGACGCGCGTCCCCCCCTCACAGTCTGTTTTTACGCACGTATCGGTCCGTGAACGCAGCTGCGGGCTCGGACAGCGCGCGTAATCTGGCGTCTGTGTTTGGTTTGCGCACATGCTGCTGTTTTTTTGCCCGCTTTTCGCCTCTGACACGGACATTTGTTGGCCACGGACCGAGCGCGGCGGGGCTAATGGAGTTGTTTACATGAAGTGCAGGAGGGCGGACTGACTGGCTGACGAGGGGGTGGAGCCGCGACGTCGACGCACAGCCGAGCGCTCCAGGAGGGGGCGGGGCCGAGCGCGAGGAATCATAACAAGTCTGACGTCACTCGGCCTTGTGGTTTGGTATGAATAATATACAGACTGTTGTTTGTCATAGGGATGGGCAGTAGAGCCAGGTTTCAGACGTGCTGGTATGTTTTTAGAGAGGATATAGGGAAGGGCAATGTTGGTACATTTAGAATCAGAATCATCTTTATTAACCAGGTATGTTACAGCAATTTTAAAGTCTCTGCACTGGCTTCCTGTATCTTTTAGAATAGATTTTAAGGTTCTTTTACTACCTTTTAATCCAGGGGTGGGCAACTATCAATGCTAAAAGGGCCACATTAATTTTTCTTAAGTGCCCGAGGGCCACACTGTTACATATTGTTGGCACTGTCAAAAAAGAAAAATATATAAATAAACCAAAAATTACAATGATACAGCTTAACCAAGGGTTATATCAACACTTTAATATTCTTACTCAAATACAGTTAAAAATAAAAAATGATCAAAATGAACATGACACATATTTTAAGCTAATTTAAGCTTTTTAATGCAGTGAGAGAACATTAGTTTGCCAGTTTTTGAAGCTCAAATATATTACCATTACCATTGTTCTCAAATATAGTTTTTACCAATACTATACATTTTGTTTTAATGCCTCATAAAATATTTTTAGAGACACAATCATAGCTAAGTAGGAACTTAAATGACTTGTAAAAACAAAGCACGTACCAGCGATCTAAGGTTAGTAAAAATATTTAATCACCTATCCAGATTTAGGCATTATATGGTACTGGTTGATCATGATGTATCATATTTAGCAACTGTTGTTTTGTTTTTTCATTTTTCCAGTTTTTTTTTTTTTTTGTGGAAATGACTGGTGGGCCGCATTGAGCGAGGTGAAGGGCCACATATGGCCCCTAGGCCACCAGTTGCCCACCCCCTGTTTTAATCTGTTCACGGTCTTGCTCCTGCCTGTTTATCAGATTTGCTTTTACCAAATGAATCTTGTAGAGCCCTCAGGTCTTCAGGTTGTGGCCTTTTAACTGTTTGCAGAAGAAGAACTAAAATAAACTAAAACAAAGTAAGAACTAAAGCATCTTTTTGTTATTACCCCCTCGTCTGTGGATCAGTTTACCTGCAGCACCTGCTGTTGATATTTTTAAAAGCAAATTTTACATTATATTTTAACTTATTTTATCCCTTTTATTCTGTTTTATTTCTACATTTCAGTTCAGATTTTATTTGGAATTTTATTCTTTGTTAAATGCTTTTCCTTTTACTAACCTATTTTAGCTGATTTTATTATGCACCTGATGTTACGCTTTCTCAGTTTTCTGTATGTAACTTTTATTTTATTTTATTTTATGTATATACTGCTTAGTACTCTAACATATACACGCATAATAAATAAATAAATAAATAATAGTAGTAATAATAAATGCATCCAATCACAGAATACAGCAGCTGGTAAAAAGGAATAGGGTGACAGAAAGAGGTTACTTAATCATCATTCGGTTCAGAAATTAGGGTAAGGGATTTACGAAAAGCAGAAAAGGATTCCATGTCTTTAGGAATACTGATAATCAATTTGAAAAGCTAACTTTAAAATGAGTTAACATGAAATGATATTGTAATTATGGTTGCAAATTTCAAGGAATTTTAACTGGAATCAAAATAAATGTATGGGAATAACTGTAAATTAAAAAAATACCCAAGGTCAGACCTTTACAAGAGTTTTGAATTTATTAGGGGAAAGTGTATTTTAACCTAAAATAACCAGATTTCATGCAAATAAACTCAAGAATATCTCTGCTGTTCTTCCATGATGTGCACGGATGATCTGCAGCACCATGTCCCAACTTCCTCCAAAACTAATGTCTCGAATTTCATAAAAACATCTTTGTCATATCTTTTTGCCATATTGAAATATTACATCAGAAATCCAAAATGACTGACTTTGGGGAAAATGCTCCACGCCTTCAGGAACAAGGGTTAAGTTATTATATTCTATATTATTCTGCAGATTTCACCTAATTTTTTTAAATTTAAAATGTAATTCACATGTAATACGTTTTATCAAACAGCAATATTAAATATACCACAGAGTTTGAATATTTTTTCAATTCTCTAAAAAAATCATCAATAGTTATAATTAATATTTAATGTGATTAAAAAAAGTTACACATCATTGCTTCTGTCAATTTTAGGATAAAGAAAAAACTGCAAACAAACCCAAAGAACTGATATTTTTCTTGTGTGGGATTTAAAGGTTCAAAAGCTTAAAGCTGTTATTATTGTCACATCATTATTATTTTAAATAATTTACTTAACCACTGACTGATATGATGATTAATATTTATAAAATCTGTTTTTCATCAGTCATGTTTTTGGGGGTTTGTCAAACTCAGTATTTTCTATTTTAAGTAATTTTGATTGCTCATTTATTTACAAACATTTCTGCCTTTTCTAATAATAGTAATAATAATATTATAATAAACTTTATTTGTATTGCACTTTTTAAAACAGGTTTACAAAGTGCTTTGACAAGCAGGAACATAAAGACAGCAAAGCACAAGAGAATTAAAAAAATAAACATTTAAGACAAACACAAAAGGCAGAATAAAACTGAGATGGACGGTGGCATAGCGACCCAGATAATACAAGAACCCTGCTACATAAAAGAGACCATGAGATGGGGATACGTGTTTTGCCATATATGAAAAGATAATTTAAATTTTTTTATTTTTATTTTATTTATTTTTCATTTATTTATTTGTTTTTTTGGTTATTACTATTATTGTTAATATTATTTTTAATTTAATTTTATTATTTTTTATTTTTTATTATTAATATTATTTATTTATTATTTTGTATTGTTTTGTTTGGCTAAAGAGGAGAACTGATAGATTCTGTAAATCCTTAAAATGATGTCTGATAAAACTGTTATGACCCTGTCTGCTGTTTTATTTCATTTTGTTATATTCCATAAAACATAAATAAACACAAAGTTATAAAAAAAGAGAGCATGAGGACCAAAATAAAAACAAAAATACATAAATAAATGGAGATGAGAAGAAAGAAAGAGAACAATAAAACAACGGGCATTGAAGTTTAGTATGAAAAGATTAAGAGTATAACGTGACGTGAAAAAAAAATAAACAACCAGAATTAAAAGTAATAAAGGATACCAATCTGTCAACATAAAGAAATCAATAAAAACAAAAGAGCTAAAATAAGATTAATACTATCAAATAAAAGGCTAAAAGAAGACTGAATCACAAATAAAAGACTAAAACAGAGAAAGATGTTAAAAGACGACATCACATAAAAGCAGTTCTGTAAAAGTGTATATGTGCACCGTCAGCTTTTTAAACCTTAAATCCCACACCAAGAAAATATGATATATCTATATATATTTAAAAGATTAAATATCCATATTGATGGCCTCTGCCTCACAGTTGAGCTGGTAGTTAAAGGGTTAAACATCTAATCGTCTTGTTTTTGAGACACTTGACAGTCTTTTTCAGAGCTGAACATTTTGTAGGATAAAATCTTGTTGACTTTGTAAAGGACTAAATCTTTTCATTATTTATGTTTGGACTGTGGTGGAAACTTTCCAGCCTGATACTCTCACAGCTGTTGACCCTAATTTACCAAAAACACAAATCACACTCTGAGCCGATATTCTACTGCGGCCTTTAGGTTCACTCTGTTAGCAGTTTTATATTATGGAGTCAAGGCCAACATCTGAAAGTCCATTTTCAGGAGGGACAAAGATTCAGACGTTACCGAGGGGGGAAGCTAGTTTGATAGTCGAGGAGCCGTGACCCCAAAAACTTGTTACCTCGAATCCAAACGCTGGTCCAAGTGGAGCTAGATCAGATTCTTACAGCTTCTTCCAAATCAAAACTCTTCTTCAGAGTTCAACAACCTTTTTTCTCCTGATGAAAACTGGACAGTAACTAAAAAACAAGAGCACATGGACAAAAACTAAACCGACGTTTTCATCAACAAATAAAAACTAGACTAAAATAAAACAATTCAAAGACTACATTAGGGCTAAAACTAAAAGATGTTTTGATAAATCTCAAAGGATTAAGTCAGGTCTGATTGACATCAAATCAAATCAAACTTTATTTTTAAAGCACTTTTCATGCAAAAATGTAGCACAAACAGACAGATAAATTAAAATAAAGGATTTATGACCCAAACCCACTCCACCCAGCCCTTAAGCCCACCCACAACTCAATCCATACACAGTGTTGATAAAATGCATCTTAAATAAAAGACAATAATAAAGTACACTGCTGTACCCAGTACATACTGAGGAAACGCCATCTTAAAGTTTAAAAATGAGAAAAAAAATAAAAATACAAAAATAAAAAAAATAATAAGAATAAATAGTAATAGAAATGAAGTTAAAGTAGATAAGTAAATAATAATAATAATAATAATAATAAAGTAGAAAACTAGAAAATAAAATAAGGAAAGATAGCAAAGATAAAAATAAAATAAGATAAAATAATAAAAGAGTGTGCTACAAGTAGAATAAATAAAAACACTTAACGGTAATTCAGGTAAAAGCTCGACTACAAAGGTCGGTCCCATCATCATTGGAAGTGAGGTTTGGTTTAAAAAGAAAGAGTATTTTCACTTCTTTGTGGAACTGTTGGTGATGTTTTTGTACATTTATAATGATAAAAACTTGATAATAATTAAATATAAATCTTACGTACTTATTTCACCCACCCCTAGCTCATATCCACAAAGTCAAAGCAGGAAGGAGGTGAGGGAGGGGTGAAATTCAAGAAAGTGTTTTATGAGATGAAGCTGAGCGGAGGAGCAGCATGGACCACATTAAAGTTTGATGTTTGCTTAGCATGTGCACAATGATAAAAAAAAATCAGACTATGTACATCTGAGACACGATCAAACTTTAATGTCAGGGTGGTGCTCAGAGTTTAGATCAAGAGGTGATGAACTAATTCACTGCAGTGTAGAAATATGCAGGATAGAATAGATGAAGCTTAAAGTGAAACAGAAAATGGCCGCTTCCTGTGAACTTCCCTCTTCTTTTTCACTGTCATGTTTTTTTCCGTAGTTTTTGTCTCTTTCTCCAGTCTATGATCGTTATAGATATTGATGTTAGTATTAGATTGATCTTTCTGTCCATGGTTGTGTTGATTATATCTCTATAATAAATTCATCTAAGACCAAACAGACATGAGGAGCCTCTTTAAAACCAGATGCCACATCTCAGGAGAGTAATATTAAATGATTCCATATGCAGCAGAGACAAATGTGATGAGGACAGATTTAGGATCTGGGCGTCCATGGCTTTAACCTGACATGGTCAGACAGACAGCTCCATGTTGAGAATATTTCTCTAATCCACCTGAGAAAGAGCCCTGAGAAAATGTTTTCAGAGGCAGAACCATCAAAAAACAACAGCAGCTTGTGATTGGACGATTGTTTGGCTCAAAACACTCATCGCGGACCAATCCATATCAAGCAACGCTGCTATGATGTAGCATATGTAGTGGCTATACCTAGAGGCTAACAGTTAGCCGTTAGCTGCTACGCCTAATGGCTGACAAGGGCAAACAACAGTAATGCTGCGTTCCAGTAACCTCTGAACTGGGAGTGACATCATCTCTGACTTATCGGTGTTCCAGTTGAAGTCGGAAAAAAACATGCCGATCTACCAGGCTATTGTTAGCTGTTGTTAGCACGCCCTGCGTTGTTGTATGAAGAATGTGATTATCACTATGGCAGCATTTTTGTAAATATAAATCTAACAATACTATGTATACAGCTGATCTAGAGCGACACACCCCAGTCAGAAGTGCAAATAAATGGATTATTACAGGAGCTAAATAACTGTTCACACTGGGGGCATCCATCTTCCATTGTCAACTCGGGGGTGGTGAGGTTTCACCGAGTTCCCAGAAGGAAATTTCAACTTTGGGGGACGTTCCAGTTGCAGTTTCCTACTCGGAACTCGGAAATTCCTACTTCTGACTACAACTGGAACGCACCATAAATGGCCATTAGCCATAGCGGCTAACTGTTGTTAGCGGCTAACTGTTGTTAACTGCTATGGCTAACGGCCAACTGTTGTTTTGCCCTTGTTATCTGTTAGCCGTAGTAGTTAGCGGCAGCTAGCCGACGGCTTAACTACCTTCAGACTATCGTTTCACATTAAATATGCCACACAGATGTTTTATTTAACTCTTATACGTGACATGAACCTCGTCAAAGACAATCCCTACTAAGTAAACTTATGAGGAGAGCAGATTTCACCAACTATAACTGAGTAATCATGAGGCTAACTGACAGTAGCCTCGAATATTTGTACAACAGGAAGTGACTTCACACCCTGTTAAGTCACTTCCTGTTGTCACGCCCGGAGCTCCCGCCTCTCTTCCCTGATTGGGCCGTTAATCATTTAGCCGAGTGAAACTGTTGGACAGTGGAGGTAAGATGGAGATAGATGATTTCAGAATCAGGCAGGTCCGTCTGCTCTGTAAGGCGACCACGGCTTAGTCTGTGTCATAAATTCTTATTTTTGTTCCCTTTGTCTTTGACTGGATGGATACATCTCTTTATTTATGTTTGTGTATATTTAAGTCTATTCTATATTTTTATTTATTTTATCGATGTACATTTTTATTTGATATTCTAAATTACTGTCAATATATTTACTTTTTTATTTTATTGATTTTATGCAACTTCAACTTCATAATCCTTTAATTTTTTGTTTTCATTTATTTTTTTTCTTTTATTTTGTGTTTTTCCTTATTGTTGTCACATGAATTCTTTATGATCTGTAAGTTTGTGGTGTTTTATTGTGCACTTGTGCCTTTTGTTCAGAAATTTAGCCCCAATTCTGATGATATTGACCCCTTGAGGGAGTTGTTAGCGATTCTTAATTGCAATAGATTTTTGATTTTCATCACTAGTACTGATGCCGTGTTTGTAGTTTGGCTTTTATTTTGTAGCATGCTGGTGGGTGGATGATTTTCACCACTAAAAATGAAGTATTACACGTTTAACAATCACAAAAAGGCCTCTGTGAAAGAATAAACACAATATCCTGAATAGTGTAAAATTAATTCCAATTGAGAATCGATCAGAACTCCCTTAAGGGATCAATATCTTTAGTATTTTTGCTGATCAATTCCCTCCAGAGAAGTCAAAACTTTGGCAAAACAATGCTAACTGTACAACTTTTAGTGAGTGGAAACATCAGGAACTTTCTAAAACTTTAATCTGTGCAGCGGGACATTGAATATCAGGCATGTTGTATTTTCTTTTTTCAATTTTTGCCTTTTGAAAACCTGCAGGCAAAGTTTTGTCCACACAGAAAATCAGCAGGAATGGAAGAAGGGATCATTAAAGAATTGGATCAATTAGCAGAATCATTAATAGCATTGGTATCGATTCCCATCCCTAATAATAACTTTAAATCTTTAAAAATCTGTCCAGATGATTTGTTAAATATAACTGACGTGGTCTTAGTGATTAGCTGTCAGATTGTTTATAGCATTAAGTAAGACAAGCACCTTAAATTACAGAGCTGCATTCATACATACAGAGCTGAAAACAAAGATAATACAACATTAAAGACATTAAATTAGGAAAATATGGACAGTTAAATTATTCAAAGGTTTAAAAAGGATTGAAATGTAGAAAAAAAAAATGTATATGTATATATGAAAGACCAAAGAAGGCGAAGGAGAAGAAAAAATAGAACTTACAATAAGGCAGAAATAACAAGCAGTAATTTTTAATGCTAAGTCCTCTTAACCCTTTCACGCATGATTTATTAAATCACTTTTTAAAATGTTTAACTTTCAACCGAGTCAAAAATCATTTTTATTTTTCATTTTATTTCCACCACAGTAGATACCATGCATCAACGTTATAAAAAGTAATTAAGTGGAACTTAATAAATATCCACAAACATTAATTAAGAGTCAATTAAAGAAAAGGATAAATCTGAAGTATATGTATTATTGCTGATTTATTCTTTTGTGAGTCCCACCAAATTTTGTGAAATCAGAATACAGGCATAATGTCCGATTTGTCCTACGTTGGCTTTTTTGGATTTATGATGGAATATTTTAATATGGTGAAAATGTGAAAAGATGATATTTTTAGAAACCTCAAGGCAACGGTTTGGGAATTTACCACCTGCTTGTTGCAACCTAAAAGGTACAAATTTATTCCAAATATCTGTCTACTGTAGCGGACATCATGCATGAAAGGGTTAAAATATCTTTAGTTTGATTTATTGAATATATAACATTAGCTTCTGTTTATTAGCCTTTAATAAATCAATCAACATTTACTTGTATAGCACTTTTCATACAGGACTTTGTAATACAAAGTGATTTACATGGGAAAAAAGATAAAATGAAATAAAAATAATTGAAATAAAAAGCAGAAAATTGCATAATTGCATAAAATGAAAAAATAAGACCCCCCAACCCCAATCCACATTCAAAACACACACTCACTGACTCAAACACACAAAGACATAAAAAGGAAATAATGACAGAAAACTAAATTAAAGGACTGATGAAACACTATCTTGAATTAAAAATGAGGAAACACAGGAGTTAAAACTAAAATAATAGTTAAAAATACTCGAAAAATACTAGAGGGTAAGATAAGTAAATATGTAAATAATTAAAATAATATAATATAAAATAAAAGTTAGATAAATAATATGGTAAAATGAAAAAGTGCACAATAAAATAAGCCAAAATAGGATAATAAAGGAAAAGTATTTAACAAAGAATAAAATGAATAAAAAAACCTGCACTGAAATGTAGAAAAAAAAGAATAAAAGTGTTAAAATAAGTCAAAAAAATAATGTGAAATAATAATAAATACAATCAGCTATAAGCCAGAATAAAAAGGTAGTTTGCTTTTAAAAATATGAACAGCTAAGAGTGAGATCAGTCCCTATCACCCATCCTGCTGCAGTCACATGAGCATAAAAAACTATCCATAAAATCACAACCATTTATTTGGTAAGATGTGAAAGGAATAAAGGAAAAAAGTCAGAATGTTGAAAATGAAGACTGATTTTTTTGAGATTGTGATTTTAATCTTTTAATTCTGAATGTGTTATCAGAATTCTGACCCTTTTCTATCTGAGGTTTTCTTCAGTCATGACACAAAAATCAGGTTACAAGTTTTGTTTTTAAGTTTTAGATAAATAAATAAAGGTTCAAACTCTGCAGTATTGCAAACCTGCTGCAGAATGTCTTTAAATTTTACACTTTGCACATTTTTTAAATTAATACACTCCTTTGTGAGTATGCAGACAACAGGATCTGTTCAGTCTTTTTCAAAGATGTTAAGTAACATTTTCTTGCTAATTATCTGTAATGATCTGTACCTGGGTTAAAATTTGGACCACTTTAAACAAATAGATTTAGTAGTTGCTAATGTAAAATCTACGCCATACCACTTATGTTTCTCATGTATTGTGCTGTATTTTTAACAGTAAAATACCGGCAGCTGTGGTTGCCAGGAATTTACCGTGAAATTTAACTGGTCAAAATAAAATGTTGTACAATTTTACCGTGTTTTTTATTGACGTAGACTTTAATTAGGTTTACCATATTTCTGTTGTTTCTAAAGTAATTTACCGTAACAGGGTTTATCATATTTCTGTTAAATTAACAACAAATTACCGTAAAAATGACTTTATTATAACTGTTGGTTTTGCATCAACTTACTGTAAATATCAACGGAAAATGTTTTTTACAGAAAATTACCGTATTATGGTTTACAATATTTTTGTTTTATACAGTGATTTCCAGTGAAAAAATATGTTCATTTCAGTAAAATTTAAGGTTACCCAACTAACATACCGTACTGTCTTGTACAGATTCCCCATAATTTTTACGGTACATTCCTGGCAACCACAGCTGCCGGTATTTTACCGTAAATTTGACTTTTTTTTTTTTTCAGTGTGTTTTATATAAGATACCAGCTAACAAACTGCTAATGATCAGAGTTTATCCATAATTAACAACATTAGTAAAGCTTTTTTAACAGGCTGATTTGATTGGACGGTGGCAGAAGGAGAAGGCGGGACCCTCAGAAGGAGGAAGTGTCTGACGGTGCACCTGCACAGGTGAGGACGGGCTCTGCTAGATTTGACAGGCTGCCCTGGTTCAGTTATCACGGTGCTGATGCTGTCCCCATCGAAGGTACAGTACTGTGATAACTGAAGGATGGCTGCCAACTGGACACGAGGGCAGAGGGCGTGAGGACAAGGAGATGAGGAGACAAGGAGACAAGGAGACGAGGAGGATGAAGAGTCATGGCGTGATTGGTTGTGACAGCGTTGTTTATCATTTCTGGCAGTTGCAAGTTTACTGAACACTAAATCAAACACCTGTTAAAGTTTTATTAAACTTTTCTGCTCATAAAGAAATAAAGTGAATTTTCTTTAATATAAAACATCTGTGTATTTTTTTTTCTCATTTTATGAACAGCTATACAACTTTGGGATGGGCGGGAAATGGGTTGGTGGTTATAATTGGCAGATTTAATGATTTAATGATTTCGATGTGTTCTTTTATATTTCCTTGTTAACTGCCAAAATGTTAATTAAAAGAGTTATCAAAAAAAAAAAATCTGTGGTCCTTAATTTACTCAAACCAGTGAGGGATGGGCAACTTTGTATATGATGAGGGCCATTATTATTATTATTATTTAATCTAATTTATTTAGATATTTTTATTAATTATTTTATTTGTCTATTTTGTTTTTTTATTTATGTATTTAATTTTAAAAATATTTGTATTTTTTTTATTTATTTACCATATTCATTTATTCATCTATTTTATGTTTTGTTTTTATCTATTAATTATTATTTTTGCTTTTTTTTTTATTTCAAATGACTTTTAGTTTTTGATTTCCTTTAAAAGATCTGAATGTCTATTAAAGTTTTTATTATTATTTAATCTAATTTATTCATTTTTATTATTTTATTTGTCTGTTTTTTACTTATGTATTTAATTTTAAAAATATTTGTATTTTTTATTTGTTTACCTTATTCATTTATTCATCTATTTTGTTTTGTTTTTATCTATTAATTATTATTTTTGCTTTTTTTATTTCAAATGACTTAGTTTTTGATTTCCTTTAAAAGATCTGAATGTCTATTAAAGATTTTATTTAATCTATTTATTTTTACGAATTATTTTGTCTATTTTGTTTTTTTAATGTATTTAATTCTAAATATATACATTTTTTTATTTATTTACCATATTCATTTATTCATCTATTTTATGTTTTGTTTTTATCTATTAATTATTCTTGTTTTTGCTTTATTTCAAATGGATTTTAGTTTTTGATTTTCTTTAAAAAAAAAAACTTTAAAGTTTTTTATGTTTGTAAGCTCCTGGTGTTTTATTGCACAACTGTGCAGTAACTACACAATAAAACACCAGGGTCACTTTTTATTTATTCCCAGTTTCAAAGGGACAAACAAACATATCTGTTATTTAACAACATAAATATCTCGGTATATCTATAATAATAATCTTGTTTTATTTTTCAAGCTGAAAACCAAACAGTGAATCTGGCTTATTAATCTTAACAAAGAGCAGAAGTGTGATATTTTCTATCAGTGTATTAGCTCAGTCATTACATAAAACACAACAGTCCAAAAAAAAGTCAATATTAGGTCAGAGGTCAAGACTGAACAGGCAGAAGCAAAATGCTTATATAAGCCTGTCCTACATTCTTATCAAGCTAAGCTGCCAACGTACAAATAAAGAGACTATTTTAGGTCATTTTCCGGGGCGAATTTTTTTTTTTTTTTCTTGATTTGTTAAATTTACTTCATCAACAAGTCCAACTGACTTCTTTTGTCTTTTTCCTACTAAAATACCTCCTCATGTTTGTAATTACTAATAAAAAAAAATAAAAATAAAGCAAGTTGTCAAAGACTATATGGGAAATATTTCCATTTTATCATGTTGTGATGCATTTTTCCTGAGGTTTTACAGACTTCAACACATAATGGTTGATTTTTTTTCATCTTTATTGTTGTGATTTTTGGAAATTTGAGATTGCAGGCCACACGAAACAGCTTCAGCAAAACGAGCTTTTTCTGAGCTGAGTGTCCAAAGTGTGTCGCCTCACGTCTTCAGGCATACTTAGAACTTTTACAACAATTTTAACAATCAGGGCCGGAGATAAGTGAGTTTAGGCAGTTTGATTTAACTTAAGAAGGTGGTGATGCCTTAAAACAGCATTAAGCCTCCATTTCAGTCTCTTGAGCCCTCTCCATAAAAAAACTGTCCTGCAGCACCAGAACGACAAAAGGGTGAAATTTAAGATCTCACATAGGCAGCAGATTTATTTATTTTGTTCTAAATGTCAAAAAAAAATATCAATAAAACTTCCAACTGGAGCTGAATACATGTCAGAGTTAATAACCCTCTGAAAACACTTCACATCAGGCCCACCAGAGCTTTTCCTCAGCCCCAGAGTGTTATCATACAGAGGAGTAGATTAGATTAAATTAGATTAAATTAAACTTTTTTAATCCCTTGGAAAGCCTTCCACAGGGAAATTAAGATTCAAGTGGCATTAGCAGTACACAGGTAAAAAAGAACACCGGGTATCTAAATTAAAAGGTCAAAACGACTTGCATAAGTAAGTAATAATAATCTAAATAATAATAAATACATGAAAATAAATGTAAAAATATATGCCTACTGCTCCTTCCAGTCCTCTGTCTTCCTGTTGGTAAGGACTAGTGCCTGAATTTAATAAGTTTATTTATCTCTTTAACTGCCAGCCGAAGTGTTTGGCAGAGGTCATCATTAAATTCAGAGATATTCAATGTTTAAACAAACAGAACAAATCAAATCATCGACACTTCAGGGACAGAGAAAACCACAAACAAAAAAACAAACAAAGATATTTTCATGGTGTGGGATTAAAAGGTTTTAAAAGCCAACAGCTGATTGTGTGATGACACAAAAATGCACAGATATTTGGGAAAAAATCTTTTAGAAAAGGCAGAAATGTCTTTAAAAAAGAGCAAAAATAACATCAATCAATCAAAGTTCATTCATATAGAACAGTTCACACAAATTCAACTGCAGCTCTAAGTGCTTTACCTCAAGACAAAAGATTGACAAAGGTTGTATGTATCTATCTATTAGAGCTGGGCAAAAAAACAATGAAATTAATTAATTTGAATTATTTTCTGCAGAAGATTTAAAAAATTAAAAATCAAGATTTTCTGCCTTAGTCCAATTGTAAGTATTTGTAATTTTTGAAAAAAAATTACAATTTTCATGATGGTCAGCCTTGTAGGGTTTGCACAAGCACTTTTATAGGCTTGTTTTTGTTATTTAAGTAGATTAAATATTGATCAGAGAGTTTCATGCTAATACTGTAAAAATACCTCAGCCTTTTAGTGTTTATGTAGACAAACCTGCCTACGTTTATACTACATAATCAACCTTTTATGACCCAGACTTTGACTTTAAGAGGGAAACATTTAGACAACATAAAGGCAAAACTTGATTTGTTTCATTTTTATGTCACTGGGAGTTTTGTTTCTTTTAGGGAGGAAAAAATCGATTAAAATCGTAAATCGAGTGTTGTGGAAAAAAATCTGGGATTTTATTTTGAGGCCATATCGCCCAGCCCTAATACACATATTATATATATACACACACATACATAAATAATAATAATAACTTTTATTTAACCACTTAGTAAATAAACACTCAGCAGAGGTTCATCTACTCAGTAGTATGTCACTGTAATTGTAATGAATAGTTAGTAGGATGTCAAGAGGATTTGGAGACTAATGTTCACCACAGAGGCTCAAATATAAATGTTAAAATTAGAACAGATGAAAGATGAACAGAAGAAAAAGCAAAGCAATAAAACTAAGAAACATCCAACATCTAAATAAGATGCTAAAAATATATTTAAAACAAATTAAAGTATGTTAAAAGATTAAAATTAAACCTAAAATGATTAAATGTAAAAAGATAACTATATCAAAATATATAAGCAGATAGTTAAAATGGAATTAAATATCGGACAATAAAATATTGAACTAAAAATGTAATAATAAGAATTGCTACTCAGAAATAATTATAATAGTCATTAAAATAATAAAGTTCTACATAAAAGTTAAAATAACTTAAAATAGATATTGAGTTTGACAAACACAAAAATGGTGAATAACAGACTTGATATGTACATATGTCCTCATATCAGTAAATGTTTAAGTATTTAAAATAATAATGATGTAATAATAGTAGCTTTTAGCTATTGGAACCTTTAAATCCAACAGACAAAATATCAGCTCTTTTGGTGTTTGCAGTTTTTTTCTTCATCATATTACATTGGCAGAAACGAACACTGACATGTTACATTTATTTGACATGTTAAATATTCCTGAATTTAATGACCTCTGCCAAACAGTTGAGCTGAGAGTTAAAGGGTTATTTAGAGATCGATCTTTGATTCATGACTGATGAAAACATCAGGAAGCTCAGATAGAAAAAGGTCAGAATTCTGAGAATAAATTCAGAATTTTAAGATTAAAATCACAACTCTGTAAAAAAAAAATCAGTCTTCATTATCAGAATTCTGGCTTTTCCACAGATTTAAAAAAAAAATAAACTCAACCTGTTTTCTTTTTTTCTGTGGCACAAATCCTCTTCAATGTTATCAAAAAGTTGTCATGGATATTGGCCTTGAACTTCACGATCTGTGCATTACTACTTTAAAGATAAATATCAAAATTATTTGGATTGTTGGAATGTTTTAGCAGATTTTTATACATCCCTTCCTCCGACTGTCACTGTGTACATTTGAGAACAAAAAGTTAGTCTGATTTAACTGCACATGATTGTATGTATGAAAAAAGACAACTATAACACTATTGTCTATCTCTAAAATTAAATAAAATCATTTCAACACTAAAACCCAATAAAGCATCACTTCATTATTCACCTGAATTTGAGCCATAATCACTGCAGCACTACTGCTGACCTCACAGCCCTTACATCATATAATATTTAATTATTTTAATAATCATGTTTATTTTAAGCCTCCTCTTCACTTTCTGTTTCATATTTTTTATTTTGTGTATGCAAGAAAAGCAAGGGCACATACATGTTTACATTGACGTCATCAAATACCATTGTATGCACCATTTAGATTAAATTTGTACATTTTAAGAAGAACAAACAATAACCACAACACACATATAATAATGGTAGCAATAACAAATAATAAAAATAAAAAAATAAGTTAAAAAAATAAAAATAGATAAAATTGTATAAAATAAAAATAAAAAAAGAAGAAGGGAGGAGGGTGGATGTTACATTGCTGTAAAAAGATCTAGAAATGGTTGCCATTTCTTGTAGAAATTATTTAGTTTTCCCATTTTTGAATATCTAATTTTCTCTACTTTTAAAAAAGACATAACCTCGTTAACCCATTGTGTGCTGGAAAGAGTTGCTGTGGATTTCCAATTTAGAAGGAGATGGCGTTTAGCGATCAGAGAAGTTAAAGCTATTACTTCCAATTCGTTTGTGGAATATTGGACATAGTGTTCAGTAAGACCAAAGAAACCAATGTGTGGTGAAAAGTCAATAGTTTCTGAGTACAGCTTAGATATAGTGTTGGAATAAATTTGCCAGAAATTTGTCAGTGCTGGACATGAAAAAAAACAAATGTGAGATTGCAGGGTGAGCCTCCACATCTGTCACAAACATCTATTGGGTTTGGAAAAACTTTTGCCAGCTTATTCTTTGAGTAATGACAAATAAAAACAACTTTAAATTTAATTAAAGTCAAGCGGGCACAAATAGAGGCTTAGTGAATACCTTTCAGTGCAAGCCTCCTCTCCACGTTGAGGATCAGGCTGAAGCAGACTGCGGTCTGAAATGTTCATCCAGATGTTCAACAGAGGGAGCTAAAGATCTATTATTGATGTGTTTTCTGGTTCAGATAAGTTCAGCAGCTTTTTTTCTGCTCAGTGTTCTCTGTCACAGAGACAGAAATGATGATGTGATGAGATTGTCCATGAGTTTATAAAAGTTATACTCACTGATTCATGCAGAAAAAGTCTGTTTTATACCCATAACAACAAAACAGTTAGACACTAACATGATCCACTGAAGCTTTATGGACTTTTATACCAGCATGGCCACTTTATTAGGTACATCTTGGTTGGGACATGAAGCCTTAAAAAAACAGTACACAATAACTTGCAAGTTTTCAACCTATTTTAAACAGATTAAACTACAAAGACAAGATATTTAATGTTCAACTATGTGCAACTATTCGCTCATTCTGAACTGATGCCTTCAACACGTTCCAAAAATGTTGGGACAAGGGCAACAAAAGACTGGAAAGACGAAGAACAATGTTAGGCTCAGTCGTTCACAAGCAAAGACCAACTGCTGCAGCAAACTGTCAACAGTTTAAAGGGACAGTTCAGGATTTTTGAAGTGGGGTTGTATGAGGAATACATGATGTGAGTCAGTTAGTTCCAGATAAACTTTATATTTCCTAAAATGTTAATGTACATGTAGCGTACTCTTAAACTGTGGTATTGGAGCAAATACCCGTTTGTTCCTGGTATAATACTTCCTTGTTTACAGCTGGTTCTACATAACAGAATCTTATACCGCTTTGACATTAAAATTAGCAGGTCAACACAGGTTTTTTTCAACGCCGGTTAACCCAATCGGCAAGTGACTCTTTTTCCACTGCCAGCAGACTCGGGTCTAACTGACTGCAGACGAGCTGCATGGCTGTTTTTTTTCCTCTGGCGCATTAAGCTGATGTCATCACGCTTTGGCCCTACTCTACTCGGCCCTACTCGATTTGCAGCGTGTTTCCACTAGCCTGGTACCTCCTAAAACAAGCTAGTTTTAGTTCCTACTCTGCTCTGGTTCTAAGCGAGCTGAGTCGATACTAAAAGATGACGTCACCGACTGCCGGCTACTGATTGGTCAGACAATGTAGTCATCGATGAGTCATGAGCGTGACGACCTAGCATGCTAGAGGTAGCTACCATTAGCTTACCCTCATACGTCTTTTCTTTGCAGCTGGATTGCTCTCGTCCTCGGCTTCATTCTGTTGTATAGCTTCCAAAACTCTCCTGTGCTTCTCAAGGGGTATTTCTTCTTACCACCTGCAGCCTTCTTCTGCTTTCCTTTTTTACTCGGTTTGTGACAAAAAGCCACAGATTGTTGTGTCGCGCTCAAAATGACGTCACCACTTATCCGTTTACAGCGACACTGCACCCCGTTGGGCAGGCGACTGGGGCTAATGGAAAAGCAGCACAAGGCGAGTAGAGTAGAGTAGGGCCAATGGAAAAGGACCTGTTGATGACATCATCAGCGTGACGAAACACGTCCATGTGAACAATGGAAAGCACCATAGAGGCCGTGGACTCAGGTTTCTGTACTTTGAACTTTTGTTCCTCTTTAAAAATGTACAAACTCTGCACTGATGATATAAAGGTGGATGAAATTAGTTTCTGAGACCGCAAAGAGTCACATCAGTTATGGACGGAGGGGACGGCGCGATGTTATGCAGTGAGGACATTATGCTGATGTCATCCCTAAATTAGGGGGTCGACCCTGGGTGTGGTGTTCACACTGAAGCTGGTCGGGGGCGAGCTGATAAAAACCTGTATCTCTTGCAGGGTCAATCGACCTGGGTGGAAATGCCGATTAAACCCTTTCAACTGCAGACAGGAGCCGATTGTTACCGGATTTAAACAGGTATTACAGACTGTGTCTTACTGAGGGAGAGGAGACAAGTAAACTTCTGAGGAGGGCAGATTTCGCTAAGTCTCACTGAGTAGCCATGAGGACAATAGGCTGATCGGCATGTCCGTTCTCAACTTCCGTTTGTCATCACGTCCGCATTCTGCTACTCCCGCCTCTCTTCCCTGATTGGGCCGTTAAGAATTCAGCCGAGTGAATTCGTTGGACAACGGAGGCTGGCAAGACGGACCTGCAGGATTTCAGAATCAGGCAGGTCTGTCTGCTCTCTACATCCGAGATGGACTGAGGCAAAGCGGAAAAGCCTGCTGTGGCCTGCCCAAACCCAGTGAGTAGCTGATATGCTATTGTTAGTTTGGAAAGGTGTCTCTGTTGCCATGACTCCTTGCTGATGTCCACATGTGTCATGCCAGATAAAGCCCAGGTGATTAGCATGTTTGGCTCCGAGGGAAACAGAACTGAAGCTTCAGTGTGGAAATCCCCAACAGAGTCATCATACATATACGCCGTGTGTTTTTGTCTCACCCCGACCACAGCATGCTCACCTCCTGTTACATCATATGTCCTTTTCTTTAGAAAACTGTGGTCCATTCCTGCACAAAAAAGTCAAATTTGTCTTTAAAGGTTGTGTTTGTTACCCAATAAGAGCGAACAGTCTTGCTTACTGTGTAGTCAGGCTCACAGTCATGAAGGGGAACTTTCTGTCTGTCCTTTCCTTGAAGACAATAAAGTTATGACAGAAATGTGAAGTGGGAAATCCCAGCTTTAAGATTAACCTTGGTACGTCCTTGATTCACTGCAGGACGTGAGAAGTTTTCCATTTTGTCAGCACAGAAGAGCTGTGAGCTGCTGCAGGGAAGATTGAGTTCAGAGTTTTTTTTTCTGGGAATAGAAAACAGAAACATTTTGATCATAAAGTGTTGAAATGTACAGAGGACCTGCTCTTCTCCAATTCTAATAGAGCTGGGACCTCATGCAAATGTAAATAAAAGAGAATACAAAGACTTGCAAATCATTTTGACCTATATTCAGCTGAATACACCACAGAGAGAAGACATTTAATCCAAACTGATGATGACATCAAAAACAAACGAACACAGCACTCATTACAGAAAAAAACTATTATATTAACAAAAACAACAAGCATTAAACATTAAAAAAAAACAACCTAGCCAGAAGCAGTTAGTGATTAATCCATTCATTTATGCTGAGTGTGACACCAGCAACATGTGACAACAAGCGCTTTGAGAAATGCTTTACAAGCACAACAGGGTGCCAGTAAGTTACAGTGAATGTTTTTACAGTAATATTCCTTTAATTTGCATCACTATTACTGTATTTCAAGTAACACTTCTGTATTTTTACTCAGCTTCAAATATATGAATATATATCAAACATTAAACAAATCACAATTTAATGAACATGCAACTAAACATAACTGTTGGAGCTATTTGTTTATTTTTTGTGTTTAGTGGTTTATTTTAATTTGGAATTGATTAGATGTATTGGTTGTTAGATTTATCTACATTTTTCTTTCTTACAATTAATTTAAGTTAGATTTTTGGGGTTGAATATCTATCTATCTATCTATCTATCTATCTATCTATCTATATATATATATATATTAGGGCTGTCACTTTAGTGCATTAATTAGATTAATTAATTACAACGCAAATTAATGCACTAAAAAAATTAATCGCGATTAATCATAGCACACAAACATTTTGATATTGTCCAGCTGGAGGACCCGTACATGGCAGTGGCACATGTCACTTCACACATGCGTCTCTAGTCAAACCAAACAAAGCCCAGGTGACAACAGGAATGGCATATTTAAGACTTAGTCTGATTTTATTTTTGAATTTATTTATCTATATTTGTACTTCATTCTTTAATAATGCATCAGGCCTAATTGTTTTGCTGGATGTCCTCGACCTTTTTCTTATTTTGAATTTGATTTATGAAACACACTTAAAGTGTAATTTGAGTTGCCTGATTGAGCTTAGAATTTTCTGGACAAGTTGCCCTGACTTTGGTTTTATTTAGTCACCAATAAAAATGTAGATTTACAATCTTCTCTTTTTAGTGTTTTCATTTGATTAATCATCCACTACAATTTTATAATATCCTAGAATTCAAATTCTTTAGGTGGGGACGTTAAGCAAATATGAGATTAAAATGTGATTAATTAGATTAATTAATTACAAATCCTGTAATTAATTAGATTCATTTTTTCAATCGCCTGACAGCACTAACACACATATATATATAGACAGATATATATATATATTTATATATAGATATAGATATACATATATATAGATATATATTATATATACATATATATATATATATATATATATACATACATATACATATATATACATATATTGGCTGGTTATTTGTTTACTATAATTAGATGCTTTATCTATTTGTTATTGTTATTAGTTTTGTTGTTTTGTTTGTCTGGTAACAGCAGAACTTTTGCATGGACATCGGATTTCTTTTGCCTAAATCACATCCCCACAGTGCATCAGTGATCCTTTGATTAAGTTTGGTTAATTTGAAATTTCTATTTTTCTTTGAGTTTTTTTTAGACAAATGGTCACTACAATAACTAAGCATGATATAGCTAAATCCAATTTAAGCTTCATTTTCATGCAACAAATGGATTATCAGTTTTTAAGCATAAATAAATTAGCTTTACTATTGCTTCCAAATACTGTTTTTTATTCCATACATTTAAATGTTTTGCAAAAGATATTAAGAGATACAGTCATAGCAAAGTAAGATCTGTAATGACTGGTAGAAAACAAAGACTATAACAGCAATCTTGTATTCTTAGAAATATTTTATTACCTCAATGGCCACTAGATTTTAATACAGTGGAGCACCTTTGGGATGTGGTGGAATGGGAGTATGCATCATGGACAGATATTCAGACCATGAGGACCATTGGTATAGATGGACCCGAATTGTAACCATAATAGAAGCATTTCTAAAATGTCAATATTTACTTCTGCTCTGGAGGGGAACTCCACTTTCATTTCTGAAAGACTGCATAACTCACTTTGCTCACTTCTGGTTTCAGACCAAGAATGTCACATTATTGACACTCATAACTTTGGCTAGCTTGTCCAAGATTCCCCTTTCACAGCTGTGCAGAGAAGACCTTAAACTTTAACAGAAAATAAAGCAAACAGTAAGTCTCCTGCCCTGACTGGCTCGACTGGAGCTTCATCTGTTCTCCAGCTGCAGATATCAATCAATCAATTATTTACATAGTGCCAATTCACAACCAGTGTTATCTCAAGACACTTTACAGAGCAGGCTGATGACAAACTTTATTTTATTTTATTTTAAACACACATGTGCATATCCAAATTCACGAGTAAGAACCTTACCATCAAAAGGATGAATTTGACAAATACTTATTATGTTTAGTGGATAATAAGCAGTAAAGCAGCTACATGAAGCCTATTACATTTTGGGGAAACTTCTTGGGGAATCTGCTGTAGCTCCCAGGCATGAAAACCCCCCCTTTATAGGGCCTTGAGGAAAGAAGGAAGGAAGAAAGTTTAAGAAAGTTGTGGGAGGGAGGGGTTAAAATTTAGAGGAACACAGTAAGACGTGTGGTTGAGGTGTGACCCTGTTCCTGAAATTCTGCTTTAAGAACCACTATATACATCCAACGCCCAACATAGATCCAGTCGCCAATCAGGAATCCCTCATGGCCGCAAGAAAAAAAACTTCTGCTAAGCAGCAAGTAATCCCAGCCAATTACTGGGCTCCAAGTCCACCACACTGTCATATATTTGGGAGGCGAGAGATCCCGGACGAGACCCCATTTTTTACCACTCGGCTCAGTTCGTGGAAAAGCAGAGAAACATAATCAACTAGATTTTAAATGGTTTAAAAAAAAGTGATTTATAACTTTGGGAAAAAGAAGTAAATTACAAAATGATGAAGAGAAATAGCAAGCTAAAACACTAGAAAAACTAAAAGGCTTTCAAACTGAAATTAAAAAGTTGACAAAAATGAAATGTCCATAAACACAAGGATAATTCTAAATGTAACCAAGGACTCTAGGACAAAATAACAGAACTAAAGAACACTTAAAACATTTAAGAGCAATAAGTGCAATAAACAAGGCTGGACACAGAGGAAACACAAACCGACTGTTATAAAATTAGGTATGTTGAAATTTATAGATTTGGTAAAATTTAAAACAGCACTGGTAATGTTTAAAGCAAGAAATAATCTACTGCTCAAGAACAATCTGGGAAATGTTTACAAAAGGGAGGTGGGTTATAGTCTATGGAGAAATTTGAAAAAAAAACTACAATTAAACTTTTTTGCTTGTGGAGCTATGGGATGACTTTATGGAACAATTTGAATATGAAGATAAAATAAAGTAAAAACATAAATCTGTTTAAAAAGAGGAAAGAAAAACTGTTTATAAACAAGTTTATGGAAGAGGAAGTGGGCTATCTATGAGAGTGATGAATAAACCAATAAACCATGAACATTACTATGTTGAAATTCATTAGTGTTTGCCATATAGTTTATAGAAATTAGATATAGATATATTTATATGGACATTTACATAATATGTATATATTAGTATGTATGTGTGCACAGGTAAAAATTATATATCAATGTTTACGTGGTATATGTATATTATGTCTATATTAATACTTCTAAGTACAAAAGTATATGTTTTTCATTGTATATTATTTAGTGTAAAGGTGCATAACAGTTATATGGATTTTTTGTTTTGTAGTGTACATACAGTATGTTTAATCTACTTGCATGGATGTTAGAGCAAAGCATATCTTTATACGAGCCATGATGAATGGTAATAAAGGGTAGGAATTCAACTTTACTTCTTCCTACTCCTTTTCAAAAATTTTATTAAATATTTAATGTAAGTATTTTATTTCTTTTTTCTTTGTATGTGAATGGTATTTCTCTTTTTTCTTTCTTTGTATACATATTTGAAAAAAATTCAAATTCAGTTAAATTCAATTTCCCTTTCCATCACAGGACTGCCGAACAGTACAATGATTTATCTTCTAGTTTACAAAGGGGATCTACTGGACTCTGTGAAATGCTCTCCCTGTCTCTCCAGCATCTTGAGCTTCTCAAAGGGGGAGCAGCCATCGGCTTACACTCCTGTTTCAACGCTCCACTTTTCTACTTTTAACCTCTGGACCTTTGTACCAGCTCTGCTCTCTGGAGTCCTGAATTTGGACCAAGGACTCAGGCCATTTAGTTAATTTTCTGCTCTCAATGTTTGCAATAAACATTCTTCTCAAGCAGCATCTGCTCTTTCTGAGTTGGTATCTTGCTCTCGGGTTCTACATTAAAACAAGCTCTTGTGCAGCAGCGAGGATATAAAGTTTCCAAATGGACTGGATATTTTTAGGAGATGGGACTCGTGTTGGCCGATGGGTCTGGATTTGTAGATGTTTCTGATAAATAAAATATATGACGCATCATCAACAGCTTAACAGATCCTGACTCAACTCTTTATGCCCCTCATAAATAATATTTAATGCTATAGTGAGTCATATTTGTAATTACTGTGTCTTATATAATGAAGGTGCTGTTCTGTCCAGTTATTGAAATCTTCTTTCATTTGATTTTACGGTTGTCTGCAGTGAAAATTCCCTTTTAGAGGCAATAAGGATTATATCCAGCCTTCCAGTTCATTCTTCTGACTCAAAGTTAATTAACAATCTACTCTCGGGGTACTGGTTTAGCGCAGTGGTTAGCACCCCATAAACATACTTCTGGCGGTCCAGGTTCGAATCCCGCCTGTGACCAGTTTGCAGAGTGTCTTCCCCTACTCTCTCACCCCTTTCACAAGCCTATCCACTGTCTCTCTCCTATCAATAAAGGCACAAAATGCCCAAAAATACACATTTAAAAAAAAAAAAAAAGTACTTGTCTTGTTAGATCATAGTGCAGCTTTTGACACCATAGATCATCAATACGATATCCATCAGATAAGTAGGACTTGACTTTACCAGTTTAAAGCAGTCCCTGAATTTCCAAATAGTTTCTCTAATCTTTGTCGAAGAATATGATGATGTGTAGAAACTGCGCTATGATCTAAAAAGACAAGTACAGAGAGAAGTCCACAATCTGAAGTTCTACTTATCTGATTGATATCAGATTGTACACATGAACAATAAGTCTTCTGTGTACACTAAAGACAGTTAGAGAGTTCCCCAAGGTTCTCTGCCAAGGATTATATTCAGCCTTCCAGTTCATTCTTCTGACTAAAAGTTCAAGAAGAACTAATCACTAAAGAAAAAAACTGGACAACTACCTCAGTGCACCTTATTGATAATTAGGTATTTGTCACCATGTGCACTTTAAATATTCAGTAAATGTTCAATTATTCAACAGAAGACTTATGTTCACGTGTACAATATGATATCAGATAAGTAGGACTTGAACCAGCTTAAAGCAGTCCCTGAATTTCCAAGTAGTTTCTCTAGTCTTTGTAGAAGAATATGATGATCTATGGTGCCAAAAACTGCACTATGATCTAACAAGACAAGTACAGAGACAAGTCCACAATCTCAAGCTGTGAGTAGATTGTTAATTACTTTATCTAGAGCAGTCTCTGTGCTATGGTGAGCTCTAAATCCTGACTGAAAGTCCTCAAAAAATGTTTGATTACCAATAAAGTCAATGTTTGCTGGACACTACCTCGACAGCCAGCGTTTAAATTATGACGTGTGGCTATACATGTACTCCAGTATATACTATGTCTTAGATTATTTTAAAGTTTTAATATTATCCTTATTTTCTAACTGAGGTTTTTAGTTTTATGTTGGAGCTGCAAATAAATTTTCTTTATTTTCATTTTTATTTTATTTCGATGCTATTAGCCTTAGATCACGATAATGTTGTGAATATCATTATTTTGTATTTTTATGTATTTTATCTATCTTTTTACACTTTGCTGCTTACTGCCTTACTTATGTCCCTTATATTTCTATACAGCTGATACCTGGACCACAGTAATTTTGTTCTGTTCTCATGTTGGTGCAGACTGGAATCACATAAAAACTGCTTTAAATTCTTATAAAAATGAGTTAATAAGACCAACAATACTCCCTGTCTCTCGGCAGGATGTATGAATTTACCACAATGCTTCACTTATAACTGAAAGTTTAAGTTAAAAAATCAAGAGTATCATTTTTTAGAGAGTGAAAAGTTTTCATTTCATAAGTTAACGGTCACAGTGTAAAGAACAAGTTAACTTTAGTGAAGGGGAGTTCGAGAATTTTGACCAGTCATGGCACGTATAGCCGCATGTCATAATTAAACTGCTGGCTATCGAGGTGGTGTCCGGCAAACGTAGTAGGCTTCACTGATAATCAGACATCTTTTGAGGACTTTGAGTCAGGATTTAGAGCTCACCATAGCACATAGACTGCTCTAAATAAAGAAATTAACAATCTACTCTCAGCTTGAGATTGTGGACTTGTCTCTGTACTTGTCTTGTCAGATCATAGCGCAGCTTTTGACACCATAGATCATCATATTATTCTACAGAGACAAGAGAAACTACTTGGAATTACAGGGTCTGTTTAAATTTGTGTAATTCCTACTTTTCTGATTGATATCAGATTGTTCACATGAACAATAAGTCTTCTGTGTACACTAAAGACAATTATGGAGTTCCCCAAGGTTCTGTGCTCGGTCCTCTTCTCTTCTCCGTGTATTTGCTTCCTCTTTGTGGCGTCATGAGAAAACATTCCTATGAAGCCAGATAAGAAAATCAATTTTCTTAACTCTAAGCATGCCTAAAGGACATTAGGACCTGGATGGACAGAAATTTTTCTTCTTAACTTGGACAAAGGTAATTGTGCTGGGCCATTTTCACCTTAGACTCTAAAAGGCTTGGAGAAACCTTTTCTAGTTATTTAACTGCGCTACATGGTATTAGCCTGGCACCAAGCACAACTGTAAGAAATCTTGGGGTTCTATTTGATCAGGATTTTTCTGTTAACTCTCATAAAGCACATTTCAAAATCAGCCTTTTTTCATCTTCGTACCATCGCTAAAATCGGGTTCATCCTGTCTTAGATCTAAACTGAAAGCTAGTCCATGCTTTTGTTACCTCTAGACTGGACTAATGTAATTCTCTTCTTTCAGGCTGTCCCAGCAAGTCGCTTAAGTAATAATGATTATCATCATCTTCAACAGGTTGTCCAATGTTGGAAGTTAAGGCTGCATATATTTGTGATATTAGCAGGAACTACCCTGATTATTCTGTTGTGACTATCAGAAACTGCAACAATGATAAATAAGAGGGAATAAGGACAAATAATGTGCTGGTCTGAAGCTCTGCAGGTCCACAGCATCAGGCTGTCCAACACTCAAGTGATGTGAGCGGTGAGGTCAGAGCCTGGACTGCAAACTTTGCTGATCGATTCCTCCAACAAGTACATCAGTTTTGATTTGCAAACCAGGGATGTCATGCACATATCAGACGCAGTCAGCAAAAATGACAAAAAAAAGTTTAAAAAAACAATTAGTGCAGGCACTGAAAACGGTTATTTTTTCCACACAGAGAATCATTGAGAATTGATGACAAAATCATTACAGAATCAGATAAACAGGATCATTCATGGCACTGATATCAATAAAATCTTAATCATTCCCATCCCTATTTCAAACATATGTCACAAACTTATTGTGACTTGCAGATAGTTCTCACATGCACTCTTTCACAACTCTGATTTTTATTATGGTGGATGAATAGGGCTCCAATTAGGGTTGTGCACTTAGTTGTTTTATTATTGTTGATAGGAGCCCTTGCAGCGAGTCATTAGAACAAAAAAAGAGCATCAGAATATAAAACTGCAAAATATTTCAACAAAATAAATCAGGTCAGTTACAGTGGTTTGGGAGAGGACCCTCACACCCCCGATGGACTGAAACATTTGCATTTTTGACTCTGAATCCCAGAATATCATGGACTCAATTTAACAGTTTTAAAAAAAAATCTACATTTTACATGGGCTAATGTTGTTTTAATATATACAGAAATAACAGTCTTAGGTCTGTGTTTACGAGTATTTTATATCTATCAGTAGATGATTGGATACTTATGCTTACAAAAAACAGTGTGATCCAAAACAGGGAGCATCAAGGGCCAAGTTTTTTCCCCCCTTATTAACAAGATGTCCAAAATGTGCAGTCCTGCCTTTTGACAAGGTCCATTTCTAACATCTTAGATCTAAAGAAAGGCTCTGATTGACACGGCTCACGTGAGAGAAATCATTCCAAGTTGTTTGTTCTTACGTGGTGACACTGTTGTGCCTTGAGGCACATAGGTGTGCCATGGGAACTGGCAAATTATTAAACCTCAAGTCCTCCTTTAGCAAACCAGTTTTTCTCAAAAAGCTCTCTTAAAGGTTGTATGGAAATAAACACAAAAACCTGAGGTCATTAACTTCAGTCCCCATCATGTATTGAAGACAGGAATTTATTTTCCTAATTCCAACCCTTTTAAATGTAAAATGGATTTTTGTTTTGTGCAGGATTTATCAGTCTGTGTTTTGCCTGATTAGCAACAACACTGATTTTGGTAATTACTTTTTTTGCAATTACTTAAAACAAAACAAAACAAACAAAAAAACCCTCACACTTTGCCTTCTATAGGATGGACCTTTGCATCTGGATGCTTTCAAAGCTTTTTCCATGAATACGTACTTTAGATTATGAAATGGGGCTATTAGAAGAAAAAAGTAGAAAACATACTTTATTAATCCATCATGGGGAAATTCACACCATCTACACTGTCACTGTTCACAGAGTTTACTTTTTAAAAAATCTGAGATCTATAAAGAAAAATAAATAGAAAGAAATAGGATGTGTGCAGCCTGAAAGTCCATGAAATGTATTCAGATGTATTTCTTAAATATGTGCAATCCCTTAATGCAGTTTTAGGGATTTTAGGAATATTAACCCACGTTTTAAATTAACAAAGCAAAACATATAAAACATTTCCAGTGTACAAAGTGCAACTGGATTTTAAGGTATGTGAATAATTGATAACATTGGTTTCAGTGCTATATTATTTTTTTGAGCATTGTGAGATGATAAAAGTGTGACTTTGATACAAAAAAGGTAATTTTTTCCTCATAATTTTCTCTCATAGACCATTTTTTTTGTGCAAAAAAACTATTTTTTGATATGACTTCACAAATTTGCAGATCTTTGATACAGAATAAGAGTATCACAATTTTCAAAGATTGAATTGCAGATCTTGAACAACAGAAATTATAATAATAATAAAATAACAACATATAACTTGCCAGGGGGAATAAGACTTTACACAAAAATGTCAAAATGTTCACAAATATTCATGGTTTTTATCGCCTTCTGATTAGGAGAAAACTTTATGGATTCTATGTATTGCTTGATCTCACTGTGAAAAGCAATAAAGGAAGTTTTTTATATGTGAACTTACACTTGTGAATGTGAAATTCAGCCGAAAGAATAATAAGATTAATTCTCTCATAGACCATCAGCTTGTTTTACAGCAGTTGACTACGTCATCGTGATTGACGGGCGGGGGAGCCAATCAGCGACCGTCTTCGAACGACAGGCGTTGCGTCGTTTTCGGGAAAGGGGACGTATCTGACAGGAAGAGCTAGCCAGAACGGAGGGGGACTGCGACTCGGCTCAGCCACGGAAATAATCACCAATTCCTCGGAAGTTACTAATTATTTTGTCTCTTTCTGATCGCTTATTACTCATCGGAGGGATTTTGGAGAAGCAGAACGGCTCACAAGTCCTCGAAGTCCCCGTGAAAACGAGCTCCAACTCGGTTTGGAGCGTATGATGTACTAACTGAAACGGAAGTTACTCGCCAGCTGTCTGGCTACGATCGAAAGGTGAGTAAATCCACCTTTTTATTTAATTTCACTGTCGAATAAATGCCTCTCTCCTGGTCCTCTTCACTCTTCAGCTTGTTTGCCACCTCCCCGTGTCGTTGCCAAGTCTTTAGATGTTCTGCTTCCGTTTTATTTTACCGTTAAAGTTAATAAGCTAAGAGGCTAATGCCAACTAGTAAGAGGTTTGTCCAGTTGGTGTGGCAGCAGCGAGACTCCATTTGTGATTATTTAACAGTTAAATTATGTTTATATCATGTCTGGATGTTAAAGGTGGATATCAATGAGATGTTAGATGGAGATACGAAGAGCTACGGTGACAGTATGAAGAGATGTGATGCAATGGCCACCCCAAACAAGGGCCTGCTGTGATAAAATAAAGTGTGGAAATATCTGAAGTTTCTGTGTTTAAGGCAGAGTTCATGAGATTTAATTTAATGTTAAATGTCTTGACTATTGTCTTTATACCAGACAAAGGGTGTGGAAGAGCGATGTCCTTGTTTCAATGTATTAACCAATGTAATAAGCCTAGTCAATTAGAAAGAAAAACTGAAACCCAATTAAGGACATAACATGGACCTAGAGACACTTATTGTAATATAATATTGGACTTATGTCGATGTATGAACTTATTATTACCATTAGAGTACAGCTATGCAGTATTCACCTGATTTAGATTGACCTATTTCTCATTCTGATATTTTATTTCCACTAGAAACACATGTGGAACAAGAAAAACATAGTTTTAGCATCCAAAAAAAGATACTGTTGATGTCATAGTGTCGACATGAGATGAGTATTACATTTATATGAAGTCCCCAATGAGATTAAAAGAGTATTTACTTAGCTATATATCCATATTTTTATGTCTCTATCTATAAAGTGAATACACTCATCATGTAAATAATTCAGCATTGGTAAAGTATATATATGACTGGTGTAAAGGATGCATAAAACTGGATTTATGTTGATGTCCAGTATGTCGATATTTCTGAACTCATCTGCCAATATCAATAACATCATGCATCCCTACTAATCTTCAAACCCTGACTCCAACGATTTGAAAATACATTTTGAGCTATATTTAAGCACAAGGCAAATACACAATATTTCTGGGCATGCAGGATATTATTAGACAACACCAGTATTGGATATTTACATTGCTGATATTTTTGACTGTATGAAAAGGCCATAAAAATCCCATTCATTGGCTTTAATATTTGCAAAATGTAAAATAAACTGCGATGGTTTCCCTCATCATCACACAGTGTCCTCTTTTATGAGTCCAAAGTTTGACTTATTGAAAAAAAAATCTTGTCATTCTTGCCTCACATTTGTTGCTTACAGAATAAACTGTAACCATAAAGGAAACAAGTCCGTTTTTCTTTGAGTAGAGACTTTGTGCTCTTGACACAAAATACATCTGTTTAAATATCTTTATTAGTGATAAAAAGTTGGAGATATCAGCATATCTGCAAAAATACAATACTATGCATACCATATGGACATAATTTGTATGAATAGTTATTCACTTTAACATCATGTTGTAACCCTTTAATGTGTATGTGGGGAATAATAACACGTTTTAAATGGTACAAGCAAAAAATATTAAATATTTTCCATATATTACAGAAGTAATGATCGATTTGTGTCATCATTTAAAGTTTAAAATACTTAAACATTGTCACTGTTTTCCAATGTGGGCTCTGCTGTTTAATGCTAAATAGCGACTGGCTAACACTGACTTGAGGATTATTCTGTTTGACCAAATTTCATTTGTTTGAACTGTTGTAAGATTCTGTTTTTTCTCGCTCTTTTCTTTAGGAGGGCCACTCATTTAGCTATTATGGGTTTCTTTGGCCCCTCCTGCATGTCTCCTTTATGCTGTTGCTTTGTTAAGTTTTGTATTATCATATTATGTTATTTTTTCGTTCTTTTTCTTATCGTGTTTCATTTAATATGTGCAATCAAATAAAAAAAAAAATAGAGTTAAAAAATGCAGGGGCACAGATTGTACTGGCTGATATGGATTTCTACTGATATTTAAACCCTATGTGTTTGCATCAAGATGGTGGATTTTTTCGTGTATTAATCTGAAATTGAGAGTATACTGTAAGCTCTGGTTTTGTGTCAGCAGGTACATAAATGAATGTTTTAGCTCTTAAAATAGCAGATGAAGCTTGATTTTACTGTTGCGGTAAAATACATCTTGTATTTGACAAAGGTATAATTTTGAAACAAGTACTTTTAGTTATTTGTGTTTATCTACAGAAAACTGTATACGTTTGGAAATATCAGCATATTGGTTATCTGCAAGACCCAATATCCTGCATCTCCAAGTGAAACAACTCTATGTTAACATATCATGAAAAAAAATCAGTTTTTGGTGTTATTGTAGACAAGCCTGCCTGTGTTCAAACTACATAATGTATCCATGTTAAGAAAATAGCAGCTTCACCCTAATTTTAAGATAAAAACTCAGCTCAATTACAGGATATTTGTTTTAAAAAAATGAGGCAAAACTTGTTTAATGTCATTTTTTGGTCAGATGGTGCTTCTTTCTTAAAAGGGAAAAAGTACAAATCTGAATTTATTTGTGAGAAAGTCAAGGATATTAGGTTCAGGTCAGTCTAGTCCCTGTTCAGTGGAGGCAGGCGTGGACTGCAGCAGGTCAGTAGTCCCTGTTCAGCGGAGGCAGGCGTGGACTGCAGCGGGTCAGTCTAGTCCCTGTTCAGCGGAGGCAGGCGTGGACTGCAGCGGGTCTGTTTAGCCCCTGTTCAGTGGAGGCAGGTGTGGACTGCAGCAGGTCAGTCTAGTCCCTGTTCAGTGGAGGCAGGCATGGACTGCAGCGGGTCTGTTTAGCCCCTGTTCAGTGGAGGCAGGCGTGGACTGCAGCAGGTCAGTCTAGTCCCTGTTCAGTAGAGTCAGGCGTGGACTGCAGCAGGTCAGTCTAGTCCCTGTTCAGTAGAGTCAGGCATGGACTGCAGCAGGTCAGTCTAGTCCCTGTTCAGCGGAGGCAGGCGTGGACTGCAGCGGGTCAGTCTAGTCCCTGTTCAGCGGAGACAGGCGTGGACTGCAGCGGGTCTGTCTAGCCCCTGTTCAGTGGAGGCAGGCGTGGACGGCAGCAGGTCAGTCTAGTCCCTGTTCAGTGGAGACAGGTGTGGACTGCAGCGGGTCTGTCTAGCCCCTGTTCAGTGGAGGCATGCGTGGACTGCAGCAGGTCAGTCTAGTCCCTGTTCAGTGGAGGCAGGCATGGACTGCAGTGGGTCTGTTTAGTCGCTGTTCAGTGGAGGCAGGCGTGGACTGCAGCAGGTCAGTCTAGTCCCTGTTCAGTAGAGTCAGGCGTGGACTGCAGCAGGTCAGTCTAGTTCCTGTTCAGTGGAGGCAGGCGTGGACTGCAGCGGGTCATTCTAGTCCCTGTTCAGTGGAGGCAGGCGTGGACTGCAGGTCAGTCTAGTCCCTGTTCAGTGGAGGCAGGCGTGGACTGCAGCAGGTCAGTCTAGTCCCTGTTCAGTGGAGGCAGGCATGGACTGCAGTGGGTCTGTTTAGTCCCTGTTCAGTGGAGACAGGTGTGGACTGCAGCAGGTCAGTCTAGTCCCTGTTCAGTGGAGGCAGGCGTGGACTGCAGCAGGTCAGTCTAGTCCCTGTTCAGTGGAGGCAGGCGTGGACTGCAGTTGGTCAGTCTAGTCCCTGTTCAGTGGAGGCAGGCGTGGACTGCAGCAGGTTAGTCTTGTCCCTGTTCAGTGGAGGCAGGCGTGGACTGCAGCAGGTCAGTCTAGTACCTCTTTCTAATTGATCTGCTCACCTGTTGAAATTTCCAAACAGGTGCTTTTTCAGTCTTTTGCTGCCCCTGTCCCAGCTTTTTTGGAACATGCTGCAGGCATTAAATTCAAAATGAGTGAATATTTGCCATGAAAAATGTGTAAAGTTAATTAGTTTTAGCATTTAAAGTCTTGTCTTTGTAGTGTATTTAATTTAGAGTAATTTGATTTGCAAATAATTGGATTCTGGTGTATGTGCCTTTAAACAACCTCCCCACTTGGAATTAAGGTTTTTATCATAAAGCAGAAATTCATTTTTTAACACCCCCCCCCCCCCCCCCCCCCCCCAATGCTTAATGTAAATTAAAATTCTAAATATCCATCAAAACTGACAACTGACATTAAGATATACAAAATAATCTGTAATGTCCTTATTGGGATTTGATCATAATCCAATAATTTTAGTTTCTGATTATTTTTCTTTTCTTTCATTAAGACATTTTAAAGGTATTGATCCTGTTTGTATTTTTTGGTAGACAGCAGTATGACTTGTTTGACCTTTTCATGTACAGCCAGAGCGGTTAATGAAGTAGCAGCCCACATTTTCCAGTCCAGCCTTGTCGGTTTAACGTACTTAAGGGAGTGAAATGCACATTTCTGGTGAAATGAAACTACACTGTGGCGTAAGAGCAGGGCTTGTTTTCCCTTTGCCGCCTTGTTCGTGAATAAAGTCGATACTTTGTACTTAACACCGGTAATAATGATTTAAGTATTAGTTTAAATATTCTTCCAACTCCCTGTAAGACTTTGTAAAGATCAACTTTTGGTCTGCAACCATTAATTTGTCTTTTCTTTAATTTGCCTTAATTCTGTATAACGGGTCCGTATGGGGTTTGATCTGGCCATGTAGTTGTTATTCTTCTATTTAGGTTTCCATTCTAGTTGTAGTCTAATTACTTTTGTATCTTCCTCTTAAGTTATTGTTTGTGTTATCAAAGCTCTCAAATAGGGCTAAACGATTTGAGAAAATAATCTAATTGCGATTTTTTTTACCCCAATATTGCGTTTTACTCTGCGATTGTTTTAATGTTCCTCATCTTATGTATTCTTAAACAAACATAAGCAGTAGATCTTTTTATAGTAAAACCAATATGACATTAAATTAATCTAAGGATAAAAGATTTGAGAAAAAGTGGAGAAGTGAAGAACAGAAGCAAAACAGGTATGAAGTTGTAAAAACTGGGTAAAAATGATATGAAAGCGGAAAAAGTTTAATAAATCAGTGCCAGATAGGTATGAAACTGCAAAAAAAAAAAAAAGTGGAAAAATTGGCAAAAAAAAAAAAATCCAAAAGTGGCTTAGGAAAATTGATTATGGCAGCAAAATTGGGAATTAAATTTGAAATTAAATTTCAAAAACCATGTAGAAATTCCAAAAATGGTTCTGACAGTGGCCAAAAAAAAAGATGAATGGGGGCAAAATAGGCATAAAGTTGTAAAAGCTGGGTTAAAAAAAAGGTAAAAATGGTCCAAAAGTGGGAAAAAAGTGCCTGAATAGAGGTAAAAAATAGGCATGAAATTATAAAAAACTACATCACAATGCCAAAATGTTCAACACATTTTGGGCTAAAAATATTGAACCTTCTGCAATTTGAAAATTACAACAAACCATTTTGCAATTTAATCTAATTTTCAATTAACTGTTCAGCCCAACTCTCAAGTGTGTGTTGGTTTAACTCACACTAGCTAACACACCCCAAAGGGCACCACGATGGCGCTTTAATACTACCTAGGGGTGTGCGATTTGACGATATTAAATCGTTAAGGGTTATAACGATTTAGTATCGTCATAAAGCAGAAAGATCGTCAGATCATCCGTGTGGGCACAGAGACTTTGACGCGCACCCGACTAGCCAATCGTAGCACATTAAGCGCAGTGCAAAAATCTGTTCTAAAGCAGCTGTATTATTCACTCAGATTATAGACATTGCAGTTAGATAACATTTGTTTTGAATTGTTGCACTTTCAGAGATAATGTTGATATTGTTTTTCATTACCTTTGATGTTTACATTTATTGCACATTTTTATAAAAAACGCACTATTTAAATTAAAACCTGTCCAGAAAGTTCCTTTGGCTTTAATTGTCCTTTTTTTTTCTTTTAGGGTTTTACATGTTTTATTTGTTCAACATGGGGAAATAACGGTCAAACATGCAAATTAGTCTACAAAAATCAAAGTAAAAAAGAATCGTGATAAAATCGTGATCGTGATTTTATTTTTAAAAAATCATGACATAATACTTTTGCCATATCTCCCACCCCTATTCTGAACTTTGTTGACTTTGTTGACACAACTGAGTTGTGTGCTGTTAATAAACATTCACGCTCTTATTTTAATGTCTTTATTGAATAAAAATAATACATTTTGATTCTATTGCACTCTACATTTTCGCAATCTCAAAGTGCTTCAGAGTCACATGAAAACAATTTGAAAAAAAAAACACTTTATAAAAGAGTCGAGATAAATAGAGTCTTCAAATAATGAGCAATCCATAAAAGGAAATTAGCAAAATGCTTTTTTAAATAGATAGATTTTAAGATTTGCTATTTTCCGATTGCTATTCTGTGTAAGAGCAACTGCAAACAACTGATTTTTCCCTTTGGGATCCATAAAATATTTCTGATTCTGAAAAACAGTGTTAAATACACTACGAAATGGCCACGGTTACATTAAGTTTTTAATTTGCAATTCAGTATTCATGATTAAATAATTGAGCATTAAAGTATTCTCCTTTGCATTGACATGGAAAAAATAATTCTGAATTGATGTTTGCTTGAAAAACATTTTTTTTTGGCTTTGTTCAATTCTGCTTAAGATCTGGGGGTTGGGAAGGGCTCTGATTGGACATATTTGTCTTTATCTGAATTAAAAGGGGATTGAAGCTCTTAGGATGGAGGATAAAGACAGAACAGTCAACCAAGCGGTTACAATGCCAGTCAAAGGGTTCAACATTGCTTGGAAAAGTTTTCCTGATCCTCCTCCCCTGCCTTCCTGTAAACTATCTTTCAGATTAAACTTGTGGTCATTAAAACAGTATAAGTAAATGATAACTAACTGAAACATGGTAGAAATCATCCGTAACGTTCAAAACAAAAGCAGAAATAAAAGCTGACTAATGAAAACACACTCTCATCCTCTTCAGGAGTCACAAAGTCGGCAAACTGTCTCCACAAGTGGCTGAAGTGTGAAGATGCTGACGCCCTATGACTGATCTAACCCCTGCTTTTCTGCGAAATAGTCTAAAAGTCATATTTGCAGACAGATATTTTCTAAATCAATCCCCTGACTGTGTTTCCCCTCTTCATCATATAAAATCCCAGCCACCCTGCTTCTATCTGCATTTCTGTTTCTGTTGTTGTCCTTAATTCATCGCTATTTTCCATCAGACTGTACACGACTGTAATATCACAGCTCCGTCAGGTCCTGGAAGACAAACTATTTCACTGTTTTCACTGTGATATTTGTTAACCAGTAAATAAGCAAAGTAACATCAGTGCAAAGCCCAGATGAACGTGGTCGACAATCAGACAATGTTAATTCGTTAACCTTGTTCATAGGCTCACTTTTGCTTTTTGCATTTAAATTTCCTTTAAGAGGGAAAATCAAATCAGAATGTGTTTAAAGCAGGGCTTGACGCTTAGCATTTTCCCAAGTAGCATGGGTGCTACCAAGTCGAAAAATCTAGTAGCACGATGAAAAGTTACCAAGCTTGTGTTTTTCTTTAATACAAAGATATGCAGTCAACGAGCAAACAAACTTGTACCTCTTACGACCAGTGTTGGGGAAGTTACTTTTAAAAAGTAGTGCTTGCTCGTTACTCATTACTTCTGAAATAAGTAACTCATTACTTTACTTAGGTACCCTTTATGAAAAGTAACTTCACATTACTCATTACTTTTACGTTACTTTTACATTGCTCGATCTTGGACAGAACCCCATATCTGTTCCTAAATGTGAAGGCCTACATAAAAGTTCTACTACAGAGAACATAACAGTTATTTCTTTTGCGCTCTTTATTTTACAAAATGTCACATATCCTGTGGAATCAGAGCTCCTGCCCAGTGTTTACACATTTTGCTTCTGAAATAGGCAACCAGGTCGATTAAAACAAGCCCAAAATAATCAACCTCCAGCTATTTCCTTTCCTAATGTGATATATTACTTTTTAAAAAGAGAAATCCACATAAAGTGTGTTAATTTTCGTCTACATTACATTTCAATATCACAGTGCCAAGCATCTATCAAAAAAAAAAAAGAACGTCGCTTATAATAAGCAGACCTGGCAACTTTGGCTCTGGAGCATGCGCAATGTGCGTGAGTGTGTTTGGGGGTGTGCACGATAACCAGGAAACGAGGAAGTGGACAAACTGTCTACCGCACTTGTATTTTGCTTTATGTTAGGAGCTGGAAGATAATCAGGGGGATTCACACAGACAGAAGAGCCCCAAGAAGAAACTGCACTTTTAGAAACAAGCCCAAAAAAAAGAAAACCCGCGGCCATGACTCACGAGATTTGCGGCCCTTAGACACTTATAATGAGCGGACTTGGTCTTTTGAAATAATAACTGATAGGCTTCATAGTTATTTGGTTATTCCTCGTTTGGTCTTTCTTCTAAAATAGTCTAAAATGTCGCTCACTGTTCTGTCAGTGTATGTTGCCCGGCAACCAGTCCCACTGATGCACTGTGATTGGTCGAGATGAGGCTTTGGAAGCGCCTGCTTATGTTTGTCTGTACCTCCCGCAGGGCGGTGCAGGCATGTCGGGTGTACCGAAGGCTAGCTAGTGGCGCAGTTAGGTCAATAAAACAAATGTTTCAAAGCTGAACATGTTTCCAGCTGAGGCTGCGTTCAGGGATACCACCGGCCACAACTTCCAACGTATTCAACACAAGATAAAACATGTTTTGAACGGTCATTTTTCGTAGTTTCGTAGTTTCGTAGTCGTACCAAATGGATATCACAATTCGCACTGTAATATTTTAAGTAGCAAATGCAAAGTTTAAAGCCAAGTACATGTGCACTTACCAGGAACTTGACTTGGTAAAATCAATATATTCCTAATAAAAAAACTAAAATTAGTCTGGAGGAATAAAATAAAGTAAAAAAAAAAGAAATAAAGTGCAAAATTGACTTAGTTTAGATTAATATACAATAGGCGCAAAACAGAACAAGAAACAACCCAACATTGTATACAAAAGGAGCTGTATTGAGATTTTTTATTTATTTAATAGTATAAATATGATATAAACAAAGATACAAGTGTGCCAACCAATGAAAAGTTCATTTGCACATACAATTTGAAGTTTATATAGCCGAAGAATCTGTATGTTGCATCCTGCTTACTTCATTTTTTGCATAGTTTTTATGCCCTTATCTATTTTAATGTCTTTATTTGATATTACTACTGCTATACTTTGTAAAAAACCAACTCAAACAACTGAATTTCTACTTGATAAGTATTTCTGATTCTGATTAAAGTAAGCTTACGTAGAAAGGTGGGGAAAATGTCCCTAAATAACTGCTTAATTTTTTATTAAGCACAACTTTCAGTTTTGGACAGCCTACTATGTAAAACTAACATTTTTCCAATGCAAATATTTCATAAAACAAGCTTTTTACAATCTTGATTCTTCTAGATTTTTCTCCTTTTTAAAAATAATTTGCCTTTGTTTTTAAAATATGTTCCCAAACAATACAGAATTTTCCCTCTTAAAGTTAAATTGTTTGTCATAAAATGTTGATTGTCCAGTTTAAATGAATGCAGGTTTGTCTAAATATACAGTAATTCTTTCTCAATAGTTTAATGATGACATTAATCTCATTTAAAAAAACAAATAAAAGCCTAAACATGTGCTCGTGCATAACCTGACGAATCCTACTGTCATGAAAACTGAACATTTTTAGTATTTTTATTTCAAGCTTAACTACTTAAATCAGGGTAAGTCAAGAAAAAAATCGGAATTTTTCATTTTGAAATCTTCTGCAGAAAATAATTTGAATTAATTGATTTAATCGATATATTGTCCTGCCTGTCTTGGCGGGTAGTGCACGTGCCCCGCAGCAAGAAGGTTGCTGGTTTGTTCCTCTTGTAGTTTTTTAATGTTCTCCCTGTGCGTGCATGCTTCTTGCCAGTCATCTGGCTTATTGGTGACTCCAAATTGCCCTTAGGTGTGTTTGAGTGGTTGTGCGTCTCTCTATGTGGTCCTGTGATTGTCTGGTGACTGGCTCATGATGTGCCCCGCCTCTTGCCCAATGCCAGCTGGGTTAGGGATAAGGAGAGAAAGGATGGATGGATCATGAAACTTTTAAATTCACCTCTTAAATTCAGTTCTTTTTCAGCCTTAAGAAAAAATATTTTAGCAAATCTGTGATGCACCAGAGCTGTCTGTGCTTTTTGTCCCTCTTAAACGTGTTTACTTTTCTCAGCTCTGCACGCAGCACTAAATTTTCCAGATAGAAATCAGGGCAACACATTAAATAAAATAAAAATGTTAGTTAATTTTACCCTTAAGCGGGAAGCAGCTTTTTTGTGTACATGTGCAGAACAGCACAGGTGAATTTGAAGCATTAATTTGTATTAGTGGATGGTGTTTTGGACAGAAAGTCCACTTTATCTGATAGATTGATAATTGTTGTTTTGTTGCATGGTTGCTCTAAGTAGCCTTCTTCTATAACCACATGTCATGTGGCCTTGTATAACCAAATGGTTACACAAGACTGCAGCTTTTTCCTTTTATGGACAAAACAAACAGTATGCCACACATATTTGTCTTTTCTGGAGGGATTTAATGTGATAGGAGATCATGAAAGATCCGACTGTGTGGGGGAGACCATGATGGAAATTTGTTTTAGATTTGCATTTCTGTTTTAGATTGGCAGATCTAACTCAAACATAGTTACAGAAACTCTGCAGCGATGCAAAAGAGCTCATCAGTTCGTTGGTTTGGTGTTTACTCTGTCTTTATGCCTTGGTGATGGCGACAGTCGAGGTCAATGTTGTAAACCGAGCTGTCTGGCTGAGGCAAGTAAACACAAGGTGGAAAGTCGAGTTCGTGCTCTTTTGAACCTTCAGATTCACCTAATGTCCACGTTGCACACACAGTGTCTGAAACTGAGCCAAAGCATGCATGAGGCCAATAAAGCAGCCCCTTACACACCCTGAAGTTTGCTGGAAAACACCTCTGTTCATTCTGGGCCCCTCTTAAAGGAGGACCACCTGCAGTTTGCATGTCTAAGGCCATGTTTACATGGAGACACTCAACTGAAATGCAAACGTTTCAAATCTGTAGTGACCATTTGTTTAAAAACTCAAGAAAAATCGAAACATCAAACTGAAACGTTTCCAAACTTAGAGGATCACTGATGCACCATGCGGAAGTGATTTACGCAGGAAAAGAAGTCCAGAGTCCAAAAGTTCAGCAATTTCCAATATTTTATTTTTTGGCAAACAAAAAAAACAAAGGAGATCACAGCTCCTGCTGCCTCTTTTACACCGGTAAAAACCATCGGCCCACCCCGGTGCATGCTGACTGTCTGTCACCTACCTACCTAAATAACATTAGTGCCCAAAGTTTGTCATTACTAGACAAACAAAACTAATAAGAATATACAAAATCATCTAATAGTTAACAAATGACAAGCCAAAATATATAAACATCTATATTTAACCCCAAAAATCTAACTTACATTTATTATAAGAAAGAAAAATGTAGCTAAATCCAACAACTAATACTACTACCGTAAAATCCCAAATAAACGCCCGGTCCCAAATTAACGCCGGGTGCAGCAGTGCATTTTGACAAATAGACGCCCGTTCCAAATAAACGCCTGGTGTAATTTATTCGGCACAGCGTACAAGCTACGGTCAAAGTTTGATCAGACATGATCAGACTGAACCTTTACAGTTATTTGTCTCTCTGGACGTCCTGTCGGCTCGCTTCTCCTCCCTCTGTATGTCAGCAAATGCATGTTGGTGTGAGGCGCTCTGTTTCACAACAGTGCAGCTACACTCTACGTCCACAGAGGGCACTAGAGTGCAGAAAGACAGAATCTTACAGAGTAGGGCTTTGAAAATCCAACGAAGAAGACGTTGCCACTGCCGCTGTTTGTTTTTTGCCCTTAACTAACTTCAGGTAGCGTTACGTTGCTGCTTATCTCCATCGCTCTGGTGCAGTGAAAAAAAAAAGTAGTAAGACCTTAGGTTAACTACCAGTCGTTCATGACCAGACAATAGTGTAACGACGGTACTGCAATCTTGCCTTGAAAATGTACAGGTGTTATTCATACTAGTGTAAATAAATAATTTGATTATATTTACCATATTTTTCATTTTTTGCTAAGTAAAATTTTTGTGCAAAAGGAATTAAACGCTCGGCCCAAATAGTCGCCTGGTCCCAAATAAACGCCTCGGCTACTATTTGGTATTTTACGGTAATTATGTTTTTTTTTGTAGTTACTACTTTCAAATTGTCATGTCATGTAACTTCACACCACAAAAAAAAGATACACATGCCTTTCAGAGTTGAATGGATGGTCTTTTGTTTGAAATTACACCTTAAGTTGTTTTTGCTCCTCCTCTAACCAGGAACATCATTTGGATGCTGCTTGTTAACTTATTTCAGGCTTTAAACAAAATCTGACCTGTTTCAAATTTAATTACAGGGTTCCCGCTGATCCTTGAAAAGTCTTCAAAGGCATTGAATTCATTATTCTAAAAATAAGGCCTTAATTGGCACTAAAATGTCTTAAATCCAATTTTCAAAAGTCTTAAAAATTTGAACACATTAGTAAGATTTATGTTAGTTTGAACCAAAAAAATATTTAGTAACATTTATCTATTTTTCAAAAATAATTCGCTAATTTACTGTCGTGGCAACATCGTGTAATCACAATAGCGGAACTAACAAAACGGTGATGTGGTTACACCAGGATCTTTTAGAGCAGAAGCATGTCTTGGTTCTACCCACAGTGCCCGGAGAGAGAAAAAAATGGGGAAAAACTAGCAAAAAAATACAGAAGTGGCTTAGGAAAATTGATTATGGCAGCAAAATTGGGAATTAAATTTGAAATTAAATTTCCAAAAACCATGTAAAAATTCCAAAAGTGGTTCTGACATACCCCTTTTCCACCAAGCTGGTTCCAGGGCTGGTGCTCGTGCTGGTGCTAGAGCCAGTTCACAGTTGGTTCAAGTGTGAACCGGTTAAGAACCGTTTGCTTTTCCACAAACGGGTGCCGACCAGAGGGCTACGTCATCACGTCGATGTATACGTCTGTATACGTCACGCTAGTTTCCCATAACAACTAGCGCCGAATTCAGTTGCCACTACAAAGATGGAGGACTACTTTGCGGTTCAAGTGTTGCTGTTGGCTTTTCAAGCCGTACTTGGAGAGCAAAAGTTGGAGATCCAGCAAGCTAATGCTGCTCGACGATTATGCAACGAACAGCGATCACGCTTGAGAAGACGGGTAAGAGTGCTCCCGTGTTTTTACTCTGCTTTGGTGCTTCCGTGTTTTGGTTTTTACCTGCCCCACCCCCTGACGTAAGCCGTAGCCCCCGACATAATGTGGTTCTTTCTGCTGGCCCAGCAAAGAGTTGGTGCTTGAGAGCCAGCAACCGGTGCTTAGTCTGTGGAAAACCAAAGAACTGGTGCTAAGCTGGCTTTAGCTCCATACCAGCCCTGGAACCAGCTTGGTGGAAAAGGGGTAACAGTGGCCAAAAAAGATGAATGGGGCAAAATAGACATAAAGTTTTAAAAACGGGGTTAAAGAAAAGATTAAAGTGATGTTTTATTTAAAATAAACATTGGGTTAAAATTGCCTCTAACCCAGGTAATTCATGTGGTGTTTTTGTTTGTTTTGTTTGATTCAATTGTGGTTCGATGTCGAATTTCTCTTAAATTTGATTTCAAACAGCTTTAAAAAAGTCTGAAAAAGTCTTGAATTTAACTTGTCTTAAGCTGTAGGAACCCTGAATTAGGTTACAGAATTTTAAAATAGCCAATCTTTTGTAAGGTGTAACTCTTTTGTAAAGTGCTTTTACATGTATTTCCTCATACCTCAACACAGTAGGACAGATATGGATCGATAAGTGAGTAGGGCAAAATCTGACGTGACTTCTGATCCAACACGTTTAGTTTTACCCGTAACTCAAATGCTTCTGGAAAGTCGTTACCATACTAGAAAAAATTCAACAATGCCAGTAAATGTTCTGGTACCACAGAGACAACAAAAAGCCCTCCAGCATTTTAGCAGGAATGTGGAGCTCTGAGTCAGAAGTCCACAAGTTGGGACTTAGAGAGGAGTCTCCTGGTTTCTCAATATTTCTGTCGTGTACATTAAATTTGATGTTAGTATTTTAATGAGATGCTACAGGGACTTTACAGAGATATTGTTTGACTATAATAATCATAGTCATAAAACTTGACAAGTAAGCTTGGGTTATTTGAAACTTCCAAAGCCAAATTCAGAATTACTTAAACTGTTTTATAGAGCCATACAGCAATGGAACTTATTACCAGAAAATATGAAAAGAATCAAAAGCAAATACTTATTCAAATGATCCATCAAACAAATGTTTATAAGAGAGACCGCACAATTTGAACATTTAGAATACTGTGTTTGTTTTTGTTTGTTTTTTGTTACTTAGATTTAGGGCTGAACGATTTGAGAAGATAATCTAATTGTGATTTTTTTCCTCCTCTTATGTTTTCTTAAACATAAGCAGTAGATCTTTTTATAGTAAAACCAACATGACATTAAATTAATGTAAGGAGAAAAGATTTGAGAAAAAGTGGAGAACTGAAGAACAGAAGCAAAATAGGTATGAAATTGCAAAAAAAAAAAGGGGGAAAATTGGCAAAAAAAAACCCAGAAGTGGCTTAGGAAAATTGATTATGGCAGCGAAATTGGGAATTAAATTTGAAATTAAATTTCAAAATCATGTAAGAATTCCAAAAATGGTTCTGACAGTGGCCAAAAAAAGATGAATGGGGGCAAAATAGACATAAAGTTGTAAAAACAGGGTTGAAAAAAAGATTAAAGTGGGGAAAAAAAGTGTATGCCAAAATGTTTAACACATTTTGGCCTAAAAATATTGAACCTTCTGCGATTTCAAAATTGCAACAAGCCATGTTGTGATTTAATCTAATTTGCAATTAATTGTTCCGCCCTACTTAGATTTACACTGACGAGTGTCAGTTTTTGTTTGTATAATTATTATAGGTTGTTTTTGTTGTGATGTATCATGTGGACCTCTGGAAGATGAGCAACCACAACAGTGGAAGCTAATGGGGATGCGAATAAGAATAAAAGATCATTAAAAAATAAAGTATAATTTTCAATTTTTCTTAAATGACAGCTGTTTAATCACTTTCTGCTCTCTATCCACTTTGCTAAAATGCTGATTAGCATGAACCAAAGCCTCTCTGCTCACTGCTAAAATTACATCTATGCTTTCCCACCTTACTTTGTACTTTAGTTACTAACGAACACATAACACCTGATAATATATCCATGCAGTATCATAAAAGTTGAAATAAAAAAGATCATTGTTTTCAGTGTGACAGCTCATCAACTTTGGGAAGTTACAAACACTTGTTGGGGGATTATCAATGATTTTTTTTTTAAACATGTGACAGCTCACAGCTGATGCTTTCATTCTTTGTTTCATATGAACTGAAAGTTTCTGCTTGAGTTTTCATTATCAAAGAATTTATAATCCCAGCATTATCCATGATTGTATGATGTTTTTTTAACCCTTTAACTAGCAGCTCAACTGTTTGGCGGAGGTCATCATTAAATTCAGGGGTATTTGATGTTTTTAAAAACAGAGCGAATCAAATCATTGTATATTTTCTTAGTGTGGGATTGAAAGGTTTTAAAAGCCAACAGTTAATTGTGTGATGACACAAAAATGTACAAATATTTGGGACAAAGTCAATTAGAAAAGGCGGAAATGTCTGAGAAAATCTGCAACAGTAGCTAAAAATAGATGATATTAAGTTTGACAAACACAGAAAATGTCTTATGAATAACATTTTATATGTGCATATTCATATCAGTAAACGGTTAATACTTAAAATGATAATAATAGTAGCTTTTAGCTTTTTAAACCTGCAAATCCCACAAACAAAATATTAGTTCTTTCAGTTTGTTTGCAGTTTTTTCTGTGTCATAGAAACAAACAATGACATGTTAAGGTCATTTAACACATTAAATATTCCTGAATTTAATGACCGCCGCCAAACAGTTGAGCTGGAAGTTAAAGGGTTAATTCGGAATTATTTATTCAGAATTTAACTATTCAGAATTAAAGTTTTTTCCTTTGTGTTTACATGGAAATTATTCTGAATATTGAAAACACATTTATTCACTTTAATTCAAGGCCTGGCGGTTGGGAATGGTTCTGATTGAACAGGAGATGTATTTATGCATTTATGTATTTTTGTCTACAGGAAGATAAATTCCAGTTCGGCGTCTCCATCAGGGAAAAGTTGCCCAACTTGGACACTACAGCTTTAAAAAGGTCCACACTTTAATGCTTATGTCCATCCACACCTTCATTACTTCCTCACCTGTTCCTCATTGCTGAACAAATGGAATTAATTTAAAGCAGAATAAACCATACATGATCGAGGAATGATTTAATTCAAACTTAAAATCAGAATAAACCAGCCACTTACTTTTGAATTAAGTTTTATTCAGAATTATCATTTTCACTTGGAATTAAGTGTTTGTCCAAAATAGAGGAATAACAATGGAAAAACATACCCTCACTGTTGGTGGTGTTTGGGCCCTCCAAAAAAACCCCTAAAACAAACGAAAACAAGTTTTCTAATAATCTGGGTTTTTCTTCTGTCAGCTCTATGAAGTGTTATTGTGTCAGACTAAATTGGCCAACTTCCTGTTCTGTTATTTAGTTATGTTCATGAGCTCACTAACAGACATTTAACACCAAACATAAAATCAATCAAACTTTATTTGTATAGCACTTTTCAGACAGGACTTTGTAATACAAAGTGCTTTACATGGAAAAAAAAAGATAAAATGAAATAAGTGAAATAAAAGCAGAAAATAGCATAATTGCATTAAATGAAAACATAAGACCCCGCAACCCCCCCAAAAAGGAAAGGAAACACAGGAGCTAAAACTAAAATAATAGTTAAAATTACTCGAAAAATACTAGAGGGTAAGATAAGTAAATTTGTAAGTACGTAAATAAATATAAAGATAAATAAAATGGTAAAATGAGAAAGTGTAACATCAGCTGCATAATAAAATCAGCTAAAATAGGATAATAAAAGGAAAAGCATTTAACAAAGAATAAAATTCCAAATAAAAAATCTGAACTGAAATGTAGAAATAAAACAGAATAAAAGGGTTAAAATATAACATAAAATACTAATAAATATAATCAGCTAAAAGCCAGATTAAAAAGGTAGGTCTTGAGTTTGCTTTTAAAAATATCAACAGTAGGTGCTGCTCTCAGGTCTGCAGGTAGACCGATCCACAGACGGGGGCCGTAATAACAAAATGATGTTTTATTTCTTACTTTGTTTTTGTTTGTTTTAGTTCTTACTCTACAAACAGTTAAAAGGCCACTACCTGAGGGCTCGACGGGGTTCATTTGTTAAAAGTAAATTGGTTAAATAGGCAGGAGCAAGACCATTAAGATATTAAAAACTAATAAAAGAACCTTAAAATCTATTCTAAAAGATACAGGAAGCCAATGCAGAGGCTTTAGAATGGGTGATGTGGTTAAAAGAGAATGATTGATAAAAAAATATGATAAAATAAACAAATAGAGACTTTCCCTTTCCAAATTTATCCCATTTCTGCCCTCACTGTGAACAGATAAACACATTTAAATCAACCACAGAGCTGAGGAGTGAATATCCGCTTTTGTACTTTTTTAATTCGAGCTGGAACGAGCTGATGTTCAATCATCATGCATCAGCAGGAAGGGCAGCCAGCCAAGTGCACTTTCCTCTTACAGCCAGCACTTCTCTGTTAGAGCGAATTTCTTGAGAAGTGATTTTTAGTGAGTCACTCTTCATGACTTGATCAGCCACAATGTGAATCAGTCTGTCTGTTTCTACCTCCTGCTAAATGCTTCCTGTTACTGTAACACTGAATTAAGAAAGAGACAGGAACTCCAAATGTGGGAATAAATAAGAATTACAACTGCTAAAATAAAAAATGAGACCAGGAGCATCAGGTTTACTCCAGGTTGTGCAATCATCAGATGAAATGATGTTGACAGATTTTACTTCAATGTCGTCACAAGCCTTTGTCTGCCTGTTTTTGTTGTTCAGTTTTTTAAATGACGGGGACATTTTATTATGTCAAGTGAAACAAAAACAAGACCTTGAAGCTGCCGACGATGTACCAGGTGATGACAGCCAATCCACACAGTGAGGGTGGGTGTAGATAAAGTCGTAAAAGACACAAACTACCTCCGTCTATCTTCATTTTCCAACAATGAAGTATTAAAGTGATGCTGCCAACTAGGGGTGGGCGATATGGCAAAACTATTATATCACGATTTTTTAAAAATAAAACCACAAACACGATTTTATCACCATTCTTTTTTTTAGGTGATTTTTCTAGACTAATTTGCATGTAAAACCCTAAAAGTCAAAGAACTTCCTGATCAGGTTTTAATTTAAATAGTGCAGTTTTTATAAAAATGTGCAATAAATGTAAATATAAAAGGTAATGAAAAACAATATCAACATTATCTCTTAAAGTGCAACAATTTAGAACAAATGTTATCTAACTGTAATGTCTATAATCTGAGTGAATAATACAGCTGCTTTAGAACAGATTTTTGTTCAGACATCTTCAAGCTTTTATCTCCTTTTCTCTTTCCTCCATGGCTTCATGCTACATAACCAAACAGGAGATCCCACCATGCACTGCGTGTAATGTGCTATGATTGGCTAGTCGGGTGCGCGTCAAAGTCTCTGCGCCCACACAGACGATCTGATGATCTTTCTGCTTTATGAGATCATCCCCACATTATAATCCTTAACAATTTAATATCGTCATATCGCACACCCCTACTGCCAACTATCGATTCTTTTTGTAATCGATTACTCTATTAAAAAAAAATTTGACGATTAATCGAGTAATCGGATAACACTTACATTGCACTCTCTGCTGTTTTTTTTTTTTTTTACATTGAATCACTACACATTATTATTATTAGTAACACACAAAACAGAAAAGCCAGCTCACTTAAATTAACAACTTATTTTTCTTATTTTGAACATTCTGAGCATAAATGGGATCTCAAAATCAAAATCTATACTTTTATTTTTACTCTGGGACATATCTTACTTTTTTCAGTATTTTTTTTAAGTTTGGTTATTTTTAGTTTATTTGTGTTCATGCTTATCTCTACTACTGTACCATATTGATGATCTTATTTTGCTTACTTTATTTCTAGGACCAAATAACATCATACTTAGATACTAAGATCATTTAACTAGCTAATGTACATTTCTGTAACATATGAAAACATTCCCTACACCTGCTTCCTCTACTCACTGTCAGTGTTTCTTCTTCTACTCTCTGCAATCAAATTAAATGGAAAGTTATTGGATGTGAAAAGTATGTGAACAAAATACACATGATTCTACACTTCATATTTTGTCAACTAAATTTACTGTAGATTTCATCGACTAAAGCTGGAAAAGCACTCGGAGAGCTTCCACCAGCGCCACAGTCCTCACCCATATTGTGATTATCAGCATAAATATTAGTCCTACCTTTATTTCATCTAAATATTTAGATTCCTTGACCATGAAAACATACCATTAGCGACTGGATTCATCATGATAACTACTTTTGGTTAAGTAGCTATTCACGAAAATCACATTTTTCGTCATGGCGGCCAGACGCTGATCCCGATCAACACCAAAATCTAATCATTTGTTCCTTGTCCCATTTCCGACATTTCCTGAAAATTTCAATCGAAATCCGTCCATAACTTTTTGAATTATGTTGCTAACTGTGAAACAAACAAACAAAGGTATTTAAAGAATTTAGATGACTAAATTAGGACTAAAACTAAAAAAAACATATGTTTGGCAAGATAAGTTAAATTTAAAAGTGTAATCAAAATAAATATTGTGTTGTATCAACACTTCTCACAGACCCAAGTGTTGAATATTAATTATAAATTATTTGGTTTATCTTCCTATTTTGTAACATTGTTTTTTTATATAATGTGAAAATTGTTTCTTTAGCAGCTGTGTGTTCACTTTTGGCACTTTTTTCAGGAAATGCAGAAAGTTTTAGGATGAAGGATCCAAAAACAGCATTAGTAGATATTATCACCAACAACTAGACACAACCTTGATTATATCACCCTTATAAGTTCTTTTTTATTTACAAAATACTATTTAAAAACCCTTAAGGCGATTGTTACTAAGTTGAATTGAAATCTGTCTGTGTATCCAAGAATAAAAACACAGAAATGCCATTCACATACATGAAAAAAAAGATTTATACATGCTTGAAAAGCAGTAGGAAGAAGTAAAAACTTTGAGTTCCATCTCTTATTACTGTTCCTCATGGGTCTCTTAAAAACAAATTGTGCTATCAATACAAATATATAATACACATGTACATGACAAAACATGTCGTCTATATAAATGTGTTTATCTACATATACACAACAAATATGTGTAACATTATTGATATACACACACACAAAGTAAGGCTGTAGTTCATTTTATTTTTCTCACAGTCTTCCCTTGGCAATCTCCCCCCAGAGTCCTTCTTTTAAAATATTTTGGCTCAGTCTTCGTGCTATTTAAAGCCGTGACATTTATGCCTCTGTGATGTTTCACCTCCTGCCAAATGGGGGACAAAGTGATCCCCCCTCTGTGTTCTCTTGGGAACTTATGAAGGGTAATATCTTTTTTTTAATCTATATGCAGTATTTTGGCCTCCCCTCTTCACTTGTGTAACTTTGCTGTGCAGATTGATTAATGTCAGTAATCATGCAAATCCGTCCTGCAAAGCTCTAACCTACAATGATTGTGAGCGGCCCAAAGTGGGACGGGCCAATCGGTTTTCTTTAGAGCACAAAGAGGTGGAGCTACGAGCGAGAAGAGTGGACTGCATTTCTTTATTAAATGGAAAACAAATAAAGAAAAAAAAATAGATTCACATAAGTATCAGGATTTTTTGTTTGATGATTTTTAAAATCGATTTTTTCCCAATTTTAAATGCTTCATTTTAGCATGTGTTAATAAGCCTCTTTTAAATGCAGTCCAGTCTTTTGTAGAGAGAGTATAAACAGCTGGTTAAAATATATTGCTGAATAAATCCTAAAAACAGACTCACATGTGATGTGTGTTTTTCCTGATATAGTCTGTAGGCATCATCATTGTTCATCTTTGGTGTTAAAACAGCTAACTAAAGATTGCAAAAATTAGCAATATTGTAGAATCCCAATTTAAATCGAATCGGCACATGGTTTTTGAAATTTAATCCCAATTTTGCTGCTATAATCAATTTTCCTGAGTCACTTTTGAATTGTTTTGCAATTTCATACCTATTTTGCACCTATTAACTTTTTTCCGCTGTCGTACCATTTTTCTTTACCCAGTTTTTACAATTTCATACCTATTTTGCTCCTGTTCTTCACTTCTTCACTTTTTCTCAAATCTTTTATCCTTAGATTGATTTAATGTCATATTGGTTTTACTATGAAAAGATCTACTGCTTATGTTTGTTTAAGAATACATAAGATGAGGAACATTAAAACAATCGCAGAGTAAATCGCAATTGCAATATTGGGGAAAAATATCACAATTAGATTTCATCAAATCGTTCAGCCCTAGTGTTTACTCATTTTAAACCTTAAAGATGGTGTTTCTTTGGTACGTACTGGATACAAAAATGTTCCTGCTTTATTATTGACTTTTATTTATGATGCATCGTACCAACACTGTGTATGGATTGTGGGGTGGGTGGGTTTGGGTCATAAGTCCTTTTATTTTATTTTATTTTAATTATCTGTTTGTAAAGCACTTTCCGCTGCATTTTTTTTAAATGAAATGTGCTATATAAATCAAGTTTGATTGAAAATAGGCAGGACATTTTCGCTCTGCTTCCATGTTATGAAGAGTGTTTAAGGAGTTGCCTCACGCTCTGTCGTGCCCGTCTACCACGTTATCTGATTAGCTCTTACTAAGTGTGAAGTAAGAAACCGCTCACACCCCCGGCTTGCCAAATAAACCCACAAGTGGGACGTCCTGCTGTTGTGAAGTCTGCCGTTTACGCCCAGTGGTGATCATTTTATAAAGACAAGAATGTTGGGTGTGACATGCCTGCATGTTTGAGGGTAGCCCTCTTCAGAACTGGCTAAATAGATGAACATAGGGCTGGGCAATATACCAATTAAACTGATTAATTAAAGTTCTTTCTGAAGGCTTAAAACTTAAAAATGTAATTTTTTTTCTCTACATCCCTCAGCATAAAGAAGTATACTTGAAGTAAATTAAAAAAATGATAAAAATGGTAAATCAAGTTTTGTGGAAAAAAGAACTGATTTAATTTTAAGGCTATTGTAATTATTGCCAAGTATGTGACACATAAGTAATTTGATTACGGCAGCTGTTTTCTCAAGTCCAAAGGAAGTAAGGTTGTCCCAATCAGATAACAGCAAAAAATATTGGATTATATCAGCCTGCATCTAAAATATCCGATATATGCACTCCAATACAAGTAGTCCATTTTAATTTATTTTTCATTTATTGAATTTAGTTGTAGAATATGCCTATCTTTAAGATAAACACAGTGTTTATTTTGCAGTTTAAAATAAGTGTTTGTGTTTTTACTGGATTTCTTGAGGTTACTTTTCAGGGTCTTCTTATTTATTTTTCATTTTTTTAATTTAATTGTACTATATTCTAGCATTTAAGGTAAAATATATGAACCAATCCATACTTCTTACAATCCATACTACAAAATAAGGAATAAAAGTCTGTTTCATTCCTGCCGATATTGTTTCGGATTAATATTGGTATCAGCCAATACACAAGGCTGCAATATCAGTATTGTATTGGAGGTGAGAAAGTTGTACCCGTAAAAGGAAGCAAATCTAAAAATTCAGAGTAAAATTAAATTGAAATATAATTTTTGTAACTCTTAAATGCAGTGTAAATACAAGATGTACATCAGGACCAAAACAAACATCTGAAGGTGCGTTCACACCGGACGCTACCTGTACTACCTCGGGGATCACTCTCCATTCAAAGTCAATGTACAGCCGCGATGGGGCGGGGCTAACCCTCCCGCGATGCGACAGTCGGCGACAAGACGATCACTTCACTCGTCCCGCGATGTCAAAGTTGAAAAAAAGTTGATCTATTCAGGCGATGTCGTGTGTGGCTGTGCAGCAACAGCCAATCAGCGGTGTGTGTACGTGTGACGGTACCGTTATTCATCTGGACTACAGGGGGATGACTTCCTTCTAGGCGGAACTAATCTCAGTGAGGACATTTGCAGACGGACCGCGGTAAACTCACAGAGGATGCTGCTGCATCATCAGCTGCAGAGTTTTGTGTCTGATAAGTGAGTGAAAAGGACACAGCTGGAATAATGTACGCTTATACGTCCTATAATGTGATATATGATATGATCGCGGTAAAACTCGAGCGGACGTGACGTCACCGACCGACGGCCGATGCATACGGCGACCAAACAGGCAGCCTATTTATGGACGCGCGACGCTACATCAGTGGGCGACGTGACTTTGGTAGCTGGGTTGCTTGCGGTGTGAACGCACCTTGAGAATGTTTCCAGCTAATGGTAGAATATTGCCAAATCCTATCTTAACAGTTTCTAGATAAAGTTCTGTAAAGTATAAAGATGTCAGGAAACGAGGGGAGAACAAACATGTTCCGACACTCGTCGTCTGTCTGAATGACCTTGGGCTGTTGCTGCTCAAAGTCACATCCTGATCCTGTGCATCTGAATCGATGTAACTGCATTACCCAGATCATGTTTCAGCTTCCACTCTCGTGCAGCTGTGGCTCAAACTCCCTTTTTTGTGCCTTTAATAAATGAAATGCTCGTGTTTTTAGTAAAGTGGTTCGGCCCGGCTCTACACGCCGATGTCGGGCTCACGCCGCTTTCTGCTGTAGCGAGGCCCAAACTCCCCGCAGCCCGTCTCCAGCGCTGTCATCAGCTATGTTTGGAGACCTGACGTCATTTCATCTGCACCGAGATCACGCTGTCTGTGGGCTGCTCTGAGAGTCAGGGCTCTCCACAGTCTGATGTGAGTCATCAGGTGATTGAATGTCAGGGTCTCTGCTCTCACTCCTCCTCACACTGTGATTTTAACTACTCATAAATCAGCTCTTGTATAATGATGCGGGGGTGGGGGGGTGGGGGGGGGGCAGCCTGATTAAACAGCTTTATGGTGGTTAAAGTCAGACCAGAGCTTCAGTTTGATTTCAGTACAGCAACATCACAGTGTTGTCGCTGTTTAGTATCATTAAAGGGATACGCCAACATTTTTTGGTTTGTGTCTTGTCTCACCTCAGAGTCTGTGTGTGTGTGTGTGTGTGTATATGTGTATACATGTATATATATATATATATATCTATATCTATATCTATCTATCTATATATATATATATATATATATATATATATACACACATACATATATATTAGGGCTGGGTATCAATTCAGATTTTCTGGATCGATTCGATATTAAGAGGTCTCAAACTGATTCGATTCACGATTCGAAATTTGTTCAGTCTGGGTTATCTCAGTAAAAATAATGCTGTAAATATCTTTTTGACCTGGTACATTATTAAAACTGCTTGTAGATTAAGAACTGAACCCAAAGCAGTTACATTAATCACATATTAATGATATGCATTAATGCATATTCTACAAGTTACTTGTTTTTTGTCCAACTTGTCTTTTCTTTCATGCTTGTTAAATCTGAAATATGTCCAAATGTCAACTTTTAAACTCTCCGGTGGTGTCCCTATAGTGCTACTCGCTTCCGCCATGTTTTTTTGACTGCTTGCGGGAACATCTCATGAGATCTTGTTCAGTGGAAAGCAGCGCTAAACGTGAGACTAGCAGAGTTGATACAACATGCTGCCTCTCGGACCGTCCAATGAAGAAAAAACTACCCAAGTTAAAAGATCGTTCTTTGGAGTTTATGGATCGATTATGAACCATTTAAAGGGAAATCCATTAAAATTGATTAAATTGATTTTTTAAACCCAGCCCTACTTTCAACCACTAAGCGAATAAACACTCAGTCCGTCTACTAAGTAATATTCCACTGTAGTTGTAATGATTGTTGGCAGGATGTAAAGAGGATTTGGAGATTAATGCACTCCACAGAAGCTGAAGTAAAAATAAGTGAAAATTTTATAAGAACGGATACAAGAAAAAGCTAAGCAATAAAACAAAATCAGATGAAACTCATACATTTAAAACGACTAAAAACATGTTTAAAGATTACATTTAAACCTAATATATAAAAACCTAACAGATAAAGCTATACTAAAATATATAAGCAAGTATTAAAAATGCATTAGGACATCTGACAATAGAAAATGTAACTAAAATGTAATAATAAGATAAGAATTGCTACTCAGAATTAATTATAATAGTCATTGAAATAATGTTCTACATAAAAGCTAGGCTGATTAAATGAGTCTATAGATTACTTTTAAATATTTCTACATTTGCAGCTTGTCACAGGTGCGTTCCACAGCTTTGGAGCGTAACAGTTTTAACTAAAGTGAACTAATGTTTGGTGTTTGTAAAATTGGCTTATATGGCTGTGTAGCTGTAGCAGAGATGTCCACGAGTCTCTGATTTAGAGTCCGAGTAAAGTCACAAGTCTTTGACCTCGAGTCGAGTCAATTCTCGAGTCTTTCAGGGTCGAATCAAGTCAAGTCTGGAGTCTCCAAAAATGCGACTCGAGTACGAGTCTTTAACCCGAGTCTCCATCTCTGAGCTGTAGATGTGCAGCATGACTTTATTTCTACATGAATAGTTCACTTTCTCTTTCGTGACGTTTGAGGAGCATTCCTGAAATCGGACTCTTTGGGGCTGAACATGTTAATAGATTTATTTGTATGTTCTGCAGGTTAAATGTGGGAGCAGCAGGCTAACAGACATTTCTTCTTCTCGCTGTGATAGGTGAAAAGTTTGTGAACGCTGCTCTAATCCTCATCGCTCTCTCTCCCTCTCTCTCTCTCAGTGTCTGAATGCCAACCCCGTGGGTCATGGAGTTTGGCAGGCAACTCTGTATGAAGATGAGGAGGTCCACAAGGAGGCCCCAGTTCTCCTCTGCTCCCACGTCCACATGGGGCCTGGAGATCCACTTCTACAAACCTGAGGTGTCCCAGCTCGAGTACACCAAAGGCTGCTTCACGGCTGAGGCGCTGTGTGAGGAGGCGGCAAAGAGATGCTGTGAGTAAAAGATCAACCGGCCAGTTTGAGAATCAAGAATCTACCTGCTCTGCTCATCTGTTTTCTTCTGCCTGTTTGTTATTGTACGCAAGAAATCTGTTGTTACCGACAGAAAACCTAAGAAAACTAATCTACCCTCATGAATACTGCAGGAGATATTAGGTTGGGAGAAAAAAATTGGTATTTGGATATTTTTGTTTGGCGATTTTTTTTTATTTTATTCAATTGTAGTATATTCTTGCATTTAAGATTAAAATCTATTGAACCCATTGGTTAAAAATAAATGCCAAATAAACCCACAAGTGGGACGTCCTGCTGCTGTGAAGTCTGCCGTTTACGCCCAGTGGTGGTCATTTTATAAAGACAAGAATGTTGGGTGTGACATGCCTGCATGTTTGAGGGTAGCCCTCTTAATAGATGAACACAGGGCTGGGAAATATACCAATTAAATTGGTAAAAAATCTTTTCTGCAGAGATTAAAAAAATTAAAAATGTAAAAACAAATATCAGATTATATCGGCCTGCATCTAAAATATCCAATATAAGCATTCCCATAAAAGTAGTCCATTCTAATTTATTTTGTATTTATTGTGGTTTTAGTGGTTATCTTGTTATTTAAAAATATATGTTTTGTTTTTTATTTGATTTCTGGAGGTTACTTTTCAGGTTCTTGGGTTCTTCTAATTTGTTTATTTTATTCAATTTTTTTATTTAATTTATTTAAAATGTATTAAACCCATTGGTTAATAACAAATGGGTCAGTTTTTCTCATACCTACTGTTGCTGACTACTGTTCTCTGAGTAATCTCACCTGATCAAGCCTTTTCTTACAGTCCGTACTACAAAATAAGGAACAAAAGTCTGTTTGATTCTGCTGATATTGTATTGGACTGCTATCGGTATCGGCCAATACTCAAGGCTGCAATATCGGTATTGTATTGGAGGTGAAAAGGTGGTATCGGGACACCCCGAGTAGATATTAATGATAGTGATGCGTAGGGTGGGGAATTGATTAGATCAACAATTTCGCTCATCAGTCTTAATTATTATTTTTGAATGAGAGTTTAAATAAAATGCAAGGAAGAGACAAGCAGACAATGAAAAACAGTAATAAAATTAAAATAAAAATACATTAAACAATTACATAGATATGTGATTTTTGTTAAAAGCTGCTGTACTAAGATAGATATTATTAATCCAGTTGCTGATGGTATGTTTTCATGGTCAAGGAATCTAAATATTTAGATGAAATAAAGGTAGGACTAATATTTATGGTGAAAATCACAATATGGGTGAGGACTGTCTACACCCTCTGCTTTTCTAGTATGTCTTCTTATTATTTCTGCTGAAGGCCTCAACTTTAGAGCTAGAGGTCCCTGATTTGAAAATTATGCAGAACAAAGTGGAATGAATTGATTAGGTAATTGTTAAGCAAAATATTGTTGGTATTGGTTCCTTAAGGCTTTTGATTCCCTCTCCTAGTACTGATGTTAAGCCTAAGCCTGATGAATTACTTATATGTTCTCTCTTTTCCCTCTCAGCGATCTCGCCCCTCTGCCATAACCTGTTCGCCCTGTACAATGAGACGGATGATATGTGGTATCCCCCCAACTACGAGTTCAAGATCACCGAGGACACCAGCCTCAAGCTGCACTATCGAATGAGGTAAGCGTGACACCACGGCTGTTTCCCTGAAATGGTTGATCACTTCAGAACAAATAAGGATCTCAAGACATAGATTTAAGACTTATTAAAAAATTAGAAAACTGACATTTTTAGTTAATTTCATTAAAAGTGCCTACACACCGAAAGCGACTTGAGCATCCGCCACGATCACTCTCAATGCAAAGTCAATGAACAGCCGCGATGGGGCGGGGCTAACCTTTCGGCGACGCAAAGTGGCCACATTCAAGGCAACCACTTCGCTCGTTGTGCTTTGCCAAAGTTGAAGAAGTTGATCTTTTCAGGCGATCTTGTATGTGGCTGTGCGGCAACAGCCAATCAGCGGTGTGTGCGTGTACCCGTGACAGACAGTAACTGTGTTCTAAATCGTTCCCTATCACGGATATAGCGCACTATATAGTGTGTTTGCCATGTAGTGTTGTTCAAATTCTCAGCAGTTAATTTCATTCACTATATAGTGTACTAAAAAATACCCACAATGCACAGCAAATGTGAATGTACGTACGATGTACCCTATATTGTACTCCAGTATACCACAAAGCAGTGCGGCTGTGTTTTTCCAGAGAAGAAGAAGAGACAGAAGGCTGTCAGAATCTGCTTTCATTTATAAATGTAAAAAAACATAAAAGTATCTTTAACACGTTCGTAGCTTAGCTGTTTTACGTCCTTTAGCGGCTGTAAGCAGCTTCAAAATTTGCTACTTCTCCTCCTGAGTGCCCGGTTTGTTGACATAAGTTTGAGCGCGCCTACTTCCATCATAGGAATATTTGGCTCATCTACCGACGCTATGACGTTTAGAAAAATTCAGTGTAGTGTCTGAAATCTCGTTTGGTTATTTCCTGTGTAGTCCATTATTTCATTTACACTACCTGAAGAATAGTAAGTGGGTGAATGAATGAGTGGACGATTTGGCACACAGCCAGCTTTTATTCCGGACTACAGAGTAACAATCCATGTCCCTGTGGAAAGTGTTTTGTGGTGGGTAAGTGAGTGAAAAGGAGACTGTTGGAATAATTTCAGCTTATACATCCTATAATATGATATATGATATGATCACATATGATACGACTAGTTGACGAATCACAAAAATAGTCGCTGACCAGTTGACTATGAAAATAGTCGTTTGTGACGGCCCTATACATTAAAAAACAAGTAGGAAATTGCTTGGGATTGGAAGGGTTAATGTAGTGCTGTCAGTAGATTGAGAAAAAAACAAGAGATTAATTATGACCTGTAATTAATCTAATTAATCTATTTTTTAATCTCACCTGAAAAAAAGTGCTGAAAAAGCCTCAACTTGAGGTATTTTCATTGAAATTCATCAGATTATTGTGGCAGATCAGACGATTGTTCTCCACCCCCAAAAACTGAAGCACAAGAAGCCCAATGCAGACATTTTTTAAAAATTTTACTTAACCTTTAACCAGGAAAAGAAACTCATTGAGATTAAAACTCTTTTTTACAAGAGTGTCCTGGCCAAGATAGGCAGCAGCACAATCTACAAAGTTTCTTATATTCACAAACAGCATTACTCACAAATACACAAGACCTGTAAAACACTTAATGTACAATAAATAAAGACATTTGATGGGCTGGATTATTAAAGGAAGCAAGATCATCAGTGGACACATCTTCAGACAGATGCCTCGGTGTTTACATCACTTAACATCCTCTTTAAGTGTCCAATGAGACCAGCTCCTAAGTTTTAGGTGTTCTTGCAGCTCATTCCAAACAAAAGGAGCAGCAGATCTAAAGGCCCTTTTCCTGCTCAGTTCGGAACAGACAACAAGAGGAGAGTCTGGGACCAAAGATTATAAGAGCCTGAAATCCTTTGACTGATGAAGGTCAGAAGATATGAAGGGAGTAGACCTTAAATCGCCTTATAGATGAGAATGTGCCAGTGTAAAAGTCTACGTGTAGACAAAGAGGCCCATCCTACACGTGAATACAGGACACAGTGATGAGTGAGGGAAGTTTGTGATGAACCTCAGAGCTCCGTGGTGCACAGTATCCAGAGCTTGTAAACTCTGGGCCGAGGTGTGCACGTACAACACATCACCATAATCAAGTACAGACAGAAATGTGGCAGCAACAAGTCTCTTTCTGGATTCAAAAGAAAGACATGATTTGATTCTAAAATATAAACCCAGTTTTAATTTTAGCCTCTTTACCAACTGCTGTATACGTGATGTAAAAGAGAGGGACTCATCTATTAAAATGCCAACATATCTCTAGGTATAGGTAAAAACTCTCCAACTTTAACGGGCCAATCAGGTGACAGAGGCGGAGCTGCAGATGTAACGACAACAGGAAATGACTGCGTGTTTGAAAACAATAGCGGTGTGTAAAAGGGATCTCTGTGGATGCAGAAAGATCTGCAGTTTTATCAGGAATGGACTCGATTTCTCCTTTAAAAGAGGAGGAAAGAACGTCACTTCCAGCTTTCTTATGGGAAACTATGATTTTCCTCTTCTTCACAGCTGGGACACAGAGGTGTGGAAGTGTCACACGAACGATGCTGTAGTCATGGTTACCCTATGATAGGAAATTTGCTCTCCTCAAAGGTTTACCAGGAAAACTTGGTGGTTTTGTCTTTGACAGATTCATGTCACATGTGTCAGATGCTAAATCTGTGTGGTATAATTAAATGAAGATCAGACGATAGTCTAAGGACTGACGTACTCGTAGATTAAGCTAACGGCTAACAACAGGGTTGAGCTGCTACGCAGGGCTGAACGATTTTAGGAAAAGATTGAATTGCGATTTTTCTGGCAGATATTGCGATTTCAATTCGATTCACGATTTTCTTCAAATCAAGCTTTGGGATATTCACATGTAGGGCTGAACGATTTTAGGAAAAGATTGAATTTCGATTTTTCTGGCAGATACTGCAATTCACGATTATTTTTCAAATCAAATCTCAGTGCAAAATTCACTTTGTTTACAGTACCGATAAAAGTAAGGAAATAAATGATGAAAAACACTTAACTCATTATTCACCTTCAATAGTGATGATAATCTGTTTTCATTAACTTCTACTCCTAAACAGAGGCCTTGTGTTGTTGACCTGCTTACCAGCACTTTTAACATATAGATTGTCTACAAATATGTAAAACAGTATGTGTATAATACTTGACAACAGATCCTGAGTCAGTCAGGAGCGCTGCAAAAAAAAGCTGCTTTGGCGATCACAGAATTGCATCGTCTAAAATTGCGATTTCGATCTGAAAACGATAAATTGTTCAGCCCTACTGCTACGTCATACTGTGGCTTGATGTGATTGGTCTGTGAAGAGTGACGAGCAGACTGATCGTCCAGTTACCAGCTGCTCTGGTATTTTAAGGTTCTGCACTCTGAAAATACCAAAACATAGAAATAAGATTAAAAATGAGAATTACGAGATTAAAAAACAAAGCTGTAATCGTGACTGTATTTAATTTAGTCGCGATTAACGCAATAATTTGGCACCGCTAGGTTAAATAAGGATAAGCACGTGTACCAACTCTGCTGTTTAGTTATTTCACCTCTTAACACACACTGACATCCATCACAATAGAAGGAAGACTCTAGATACTGGATCACATTCCTGACAGCAGACTCAGGTGATGATAATCAGGATGCTTCAGGATTTTTCTTGAGTCTGGACGATTAGAAAACAACATTAAGCTGTGAAGCTGATGCTGTTAGAGGGGCTGCGTCCTTTGTCAGGCGGAGGACAAAGGGAGCTGTGTTTCTCCAAATAAAGGACGGCAGGGCTGAAGAGAGATAACTAACCGCTCCAGCCTTTTGTTTACTGCTCCCATACGGACCCACCCATGTTCTGGGAAAGGAAGCACTTTGACCTTCAGTGTAGTCAAACATGGGATCGTGGTGCTCTTGAGCTGGATGGCAGCCTAGACGCCTAGTTAAGGAGCTGGATCAGATAAATCCCAAAGTGTTTCCTGGGAAGTGTATTTTTGCCTCTGAGTTTTGTCAGAGGCCGTTTTCGAATTCACCTACTACATACTGCATATGAAAGTAGTATATGGTAGGCACTGCATACTGCCTACTACTCTTGAATGTAGTATGTCTGTTCTGTGCAAAGTGGAAGTCGGCTACAGCTGATTTATTTCCCAAACTTAATTTTAATTGTAAAAAAAAACAAAAAAAAAACAAGAGTCCATGTTGACATTTCAGTTATTAATCTGCTGATATTGCCAGAAGCAGCATTTTATATGAAACAGTCAGTGGTGGAAAATACGTATTATTTCAGAGATGAATTATTTTGTATATTTTTGTGTGATGACATACGACGGCGCATTAGGGTCTCTTAAAAAAAAAAACAGAATAAACATCACACGCACAGTACAGTATTAAGAATGAGGAGAAGCAGGAACATTTAAGGTGGTGGAAATACAGACATAACGGTAAAATGTCAGGCTGGTCAGTGGTTTACGCTAAAAATGCCACGCAGGTATAGGACGGGCGTAACACCACCGTGCGGCTGTTACAAACCGTTAACGGAAAACAACAACAACAGACCTTTTTACAACTTAATACACACTATTACCTGTTGAAAAGGCAAAGATAACAAATAGTGGCTCATATATTTATTTTCGCTTCAGCCACTTTGCATTGTGGGTAACAGTAGGCGAAGCAGACTGGTCTGATGCATACTGTGAATTTCTTCCTGAATCAGTACGTCATCCGGGTATTTTTGCACACTGCAACTTCGCTTTTATTCGCTTACTGTATACTGCAGACAACATTTTGGTCGAATCAGTACGCTCTGCTAGTATAGTAGGCGAATTCGAAAACAGCCAGAGTTTTTCTGTCATGTCACAGGAACTGCTGATGTGGGGTATGCGGTAAATCTGAATCATGCTCGGACTAACGAGGAAACTCGATGAAAACTTTGGATTAACCTGAAGATCTGCATTCCACCTCCATTCCTCTGATCAGGAACTCTTAGTTATGAACCAAACAAGACATGTTGTGGGATGTTGACATGTTGCCCCATTGTTTTGAGGAACCATACTTGTTTAAGATAGGCCTACCAGACAAGTATAATGATGGGTAAACAGATGATAATGAGGAAATTTAAAGTAGTAGAGGGCCCTTTATTTCAAGACTGGCTCTCAGAACTAGGCAAAGTAGCTGCTTTTGAAAGGATTTCCTATGGTATGACAAATGATATTGATTAACATAATGAGAAATGGGGTCTGTTTTTAAGATTATATTCTTTACAGAGTAGCTAAAGTGCGCCTGTATATATGCTCGTTATATTTTGTGCTTGAGGGGATTGGCATGAAATTGTGGGTGGAGGTGGACTGGGCGCAACAAAGAGTTCTGACTTCTGGAAGAGCATTTGTTGATACTGAATTAAACTTGGGACATGATTGGACTTTTAACGGTGCTGTGGACATTCCATGGGAAGACTGTTGAACAGATGGAGTTAAACTAACTACCTGTAATGGACTGGTCTTGTACCTCTCTTTGTTCTATTTTTTATTTTATTTATTTTTTATTATTATTGTTATTTTTTTCTATTTATTTATTCTATTATTTTTCTTTGGTGTATGTCTCACTGTTGCAGTGAGTTGTGTATCTTAATTTTGTCTTATTTTATATTGATTGTTGGATGGGCTTTATATTACAAGTTAAAACTTAAGAAAAGTTAAATCATAAATAAAAGAAAAGATAGGCCTGCCAGGATAATCAATAAATCAATTAACCGCTTGATAAATGAAAAAGTCTTCGATAAGTTTGCTGGCCTAGATATATTGACATGTGCATACATGTTTATTTTCCTCCTCTCTTTCTGCCAAACAGGCTTGATGAGAAGAAGGTTCATTTTTCTCAACATCTGGGCGCGCTGGTTCTTTAGCGGAATGAATGGAGTGAGCATCTGTCAGTCATTCAGTCTTTGTGTGGAGAGGCGGGAGCATTCGCGCATACACACTCACACAGAGCTGCAAGTGAGCGTCGTTAGAAGTGACAAGGAAACAAACACTTCTATGAATGATGGCATGAAAGCGATGACTTCGAAGGCACGATTGGGTGTGAACTGAAACGCATATACAGTCAGAATTTCAAAATAAAGGCGTGTATTAAAGATGTTGATTGATGTTTTGAGTTTCCATCGACTTCATTGGATCATTGCTTAACCAATTGATATATCAATCCAGACCGATGGATCGTTACACCCCCACTCCTCATCCACAACAAATCTCATTCACTTGTGTGCTGAGATTAAGAAAACATGTATTAATGGGATCGACTGGTTTACTGCTTCAAGTCCACTAATGTGCTGCAGAACTGTTTTATATTCTGGTGTGTATTTACTGTTTGAGTTTGGATTTTTACCCTCATGCTGGAGTATTGAGTGTATAAAATTTGGCTTCACTTTAAGGTTATAAATATTAAATAAAGACGTGTATTCTCATCATGTTTTGGAAAGTTTTGTTGAGGAAGCTGTGGTGTTAATCGATCCAATGCGCTCCATTACACAGCACTGTAAAATCCTCGGCATGAAGAGAAAACAATCAGCTGAATGTTTCTCATATCTGCTCTAAGCCAGCATTTTTGCCTCTTTTCACAAGATCGTAAAATGACATGTGGCTTGAGCAAACAGCAGAGATCAAACTACATCATATGGTGATATTTAAAGCTATAAAAGTCATAAAACCCCAGACTAGGCAGTGACCTACAACCTTAACAAAACAGGAGAGCAGCTCAGCTCGATGAAACGATAAGACTGAAGTGCCGTTTCCGGGTCCAGATGATCAGACTGAGGGTTTTATTTAGACAATGTCGAGTCTTTAAATACAGTGTTATGAAGACCAACACCTTATTTTTATAGTAACAAAGCAAACAAGTTACCAGACGAGTGCAAACAGGGAAAGAGACAGACTGCGGTGTCAGTCGCACTTCCTCTTTCTGCTCTGAAAGAAAAACAAGCTCGCAGCCTGACAGTGGCGTGTGTTGTGTTTTTGTGTTTGCATGCTCCAGTGTGTGCGACAGCTGTTTTGACACTGCCTGCAGAGAGGTGTAACACAGTCTGAACAAGCAAGCTATTAAAAAACAATGTTTAATATGAACACGAGCTTTGTAGACAAGTTCATAAAAAGACATGAAGGCCAGCAGTCATGTAAAAACAGAGTTTAACCAAGGCCTCCAAAACATGCAGAATGGCAACTGATGTCCAGGGTCAGAGCACTTAGTAGTTTAGGTTTAGTCTTTTGCCTAAAATATCTTTAAGTCATAGTTAAAGTCATCTACATTGTTTAAATTTTATTTAAAGATGCTATGAAGAGTTTCTAATGGCCCTTTTTCATTAGCCCTACTCTACTGGACTCGACTCTACCCTGCTTTTCCATTAGCCCCGGTCGCCTGCCCAACGGGGTGCAGTGTCGCTGTAAACAGCTGAGCGGCACTGCGGTGACGTCATTTTGAGCGTGACACAACAATCTGTGTCTTTTTGTCACAAACCGAGTAAAAAAGGAAAGCAGAAGAAGGCTGCAGGTGGTAAGAAGAAATACCCCTTGAGAAGCACAGGAGAGTTTTGGAAGCTATACAACAGAATGAAGCCGAGGACGAGAGCAATCCAGCTGCAAAGAAAAGACGTGTGAGGGTAAGCTAATGGTAGCTACGCTAGCATGCTAGGTCGTCACGCTCATGACTCGTCAATGACAACATTGTCTGACCAATCAGTAGCTGGCAGTCGGTGACGTCAACTTTTAGTATGGACTCAGCTCGCTCGGAACCAGAGCGGAGTAGGAACTAAAACTAGCTTGTTTTAGGAGGTACCAGGCTAGTGGAAACACGCTGCTAATCGAGTAGAGCCGAGTAGAGTAGGGCCAAGGCGTGCTAGTGGATGAGGGTCATAATTAATTGCAAAAAAAGTCTCCCTTTTAGATATATGCCTGATGAAAACACACTTTAAGATGAGTTTTATAGCATCAAAATAGGTTATCTATAAATGCTATTCCTTAGCTTCACGGTCGGGTCGGACAGAACCGGACTGGCCTGGATACTCAACTTCGGGAACAAGACAATTAAAACTAGAGCAAATTTACATTATTCGGACACGTCTAATGCTGCTTTCATCGCAAGCAACCCAGCTACCAAAATAGCGTTGCACGTCCAGAAATACCTCATTTTGGTCACTGTTGCCGTCGGCCGTCGCTCGATGACATCACGTCTGCTCGAGTTTCACCGCGATCGTATCATGTATCATATAATAGGATGTATAAGCGGACATTATTCCAGCTGTATCCTTTTCACTCTCTTATCAAACACAAAACACTGCAGCTGATGATGCAGCAGCATCATCTGTGAGTTTCCCGCGGTCCGTCAAGGCGGAACTAATGTCCTCACTGACTAATGTTTCCCCACATGGACATAAATTGTTCCTCTTAGTCTGGCTGTCGCTTCGCGGGAGGGTTAGCCCCGCCCCATTGCGGCTGTACATTGACTTTGCATGGAGAGTGATCGCAAAGGTAGTACAAGTAGCGTCCGATGTGAATGCACCTTTAGAGCACCGGGCTGTAAGTAGCCATATATAGCCGGCTACAAAACTACGATACTAAGTTTTCCAAAAATTGTTTGTTGTCACACATCAAAAACTACCACTACGTAACTAGAAAGAGATACATTACCTCATCACTTTGCATCCTGTAAGTTGTTGAAAAAAGAAGTTGTAAAGCAATGCAGAGTTCTGAGGAAGGTCTGAGCTGTATTCATTAGCATCACAACAAACGCACGCTTTGGCTTGGGTCACGTCTTTACGACAGTCGTCGCGCGTGCTCATGGGTAGCAGAGTCTTTGTCGCCGGGAATAAATTCTCCTCAAGTTGTAGTTGATAAAATTCCTCAACATTTAGTCGATGAAATCTGCTGTAAATTCTTTAGTGCATGTCACAAAATGTTGATGATATAGTTTGTCTACGTAAACACTGAAAGCTAAGCTATTTTCACAGCATGTCAACATGGAGCTCTCTAATCAATATTTAATCGTATTTAAATAAACAGTTATTAACCGAAACATGAGCTTGATCAAAACCTGAATCATTACCAACAAAAACGTAAGAAAAAGTCAACTGTTTTTCTAAATTCTCGCCCAACCATATTGTTATAAACTTGTCTAATTTTGCTCTGCATCACTTTATAACAGTAGTCCTTTGCAGAGATGATGTAAAAATACTTTATTATTCATTTTTAGAGTTTTACAGCCACTCCATCATCATTTTAAAGAGATATTCACATTAAGAACTTGTTTTTTTTAGGCGAGGATGAAATTTTCAAATGATTCTGACTTCTATCTTCATTTACTCTGTCCCAGTAACACATAAAGCCCTTTTCCTACTCGATTTGCAGCGTGTTTCCACTAGCCTGGTACCTCAAACAGCACAAGGCGAGTAGAGTAGAGTAGGGCTAATGGAAAAGGGCCAATATACTGATATGTCCACATCTGGACAAATCTCTAAAGTGTTACTTTTATTATGACACCAAAGTTATTCAAATAGACTTTGTGGTTGCAGTGATACACTCATTTAATTAAGAGTGTGTCATTTTTGAGCAGAAGGCTTAAAAAGGGGCTGTAGAGGTTCATTTTAATACTAAAATAAGTGTTTTTCATATTATTTACCTGGAAAACAATTTTGAATCTCATAATTGAATATCACCATTCAGTGGGAAAAATATCAACATTGATTGTTGTCCTTATCGCCCAGCACTAGACAGACTCACACAAAGTTTTATTTTTATTTTGGTGTGATTTCTGCAGCTCTTTTAAGTGCTTTCCTGTTGTGGGTTACCAGTTTTAGCCAGGTCTGTCGAGCTCAAAGACAGCTCCGTGTCACAGTCGCTCACCTAAGCTGAAAAATTACCCCATTTCAGAGAAAACAGGAAAATGGGTCAAAAACATCAAAGTTCAGAGCTGAGCTGCTGCCTCGGACTGAAGCTCTGCTGTGGCTCTTCAAAGTTTAAGCAGTGTTGACAGTCGCAGTGAAAAAGTTGCATCAACTCCTGTATGATTCAGACTGCTGCTCTGAAACCTTCTCTGCCGTGTTTGTTGTTTACTGACACACACAGCATCCGCACATCATTTCCTCTCATTTTTGAACTCATCGTGGGCAGCTCATCTCCTCAATCCTGCCACAGGCTCAAGGCTCGTATCGTCACCATTAAGCTAATATGACTCCAGGCTTCAGGCTGGCACTAGGTTTCTTCATTTGTTGGATGTAAATGGAGTAATTCAAGAAAAAGACAATTATTAGTTATAGTCCCACAGTAGGGCTGCACAGTTTCAATATTATCATTTATTTGTTGCAAAATAGGGGTGGGAGATATGGCAGAAATACCATATCACGATTTTTTAAAAATAAAATCTTGATCATGATTTTATCACGATTCTCTTTTACGTTGATTTTTCTAGACTAATTTGCATGTTTGACCATTTTTTCCCTGTTTAACATATAAAACATGTAAAACGCGGCAGTTTTGGGGCGGCAGTAGCTCACTCCATAAGGACTTGGTCTGGGGACCGAAGAGGGGCCCGTTCGAATCTTGACCAAACCATGCTTGGAAGTTGGTGTGGTAGCTGGAGAGGTGCCATCGGACTTCCTGAGCACTGCCGAAGTGCCCTTGAGCAAGGCACTGAACCCCAAAACTGCTCGGAAGCGCTTCTTCAGGAGGCAGCAAGCCATCACTCTGACATCTCTCCATTAGTGCATGATCATAGGACTTGTTTGTGCATGTGCATGTATACTTCAAAAACCTATGTATGTAAAAAAAAGCATGTTCAACAACAGAGTGTAAAGAATTGAATTTCCCGCACGGGATTAATAAAGTGTGTCTTCAAAACCTTAAAAGAAAAAAAATTTAAGCCAAAGAAACTTTCTGAACAGTTTTAATTTAAATATTGCAGTTTTTATAAAATGTGCAATAAATGTAAACATTAAAGGTAATGAACAACAATAAAGTGCACTTTTGTAACACAAAAACTAAACATACCAAATAGCTTTATTGAATATACATATGACATTAAGTCAATCTAAGGATAAAAGATTTGAGAAAAAGTGGAGAAGTGAAGAACAGAAGCAAAATAGGTTGTACAAACTGGGTAAAAATGGTATAAAAGTGGAAAAAGGTTAATAAATAGGTGCAAAATAGGTATGAAATAGCACAAAAAATGTGGAAAAATTGGCAAAAAAATCCAAAAGTGGCTTAGGAAAAGTGATTATGGCAGCAAAGTTGGGAATTAAATTTGAAATTAAATTTAAAAAAACATGTAAAAATTCCAAAAATGGTTCTGACAGTGGCCAAAAAAGATGAATTGGGGCAAAATAGGCATAAAGTTGTAAAAATGGGGTTAAAAGAAAAGGTAAAAATGGTCCAAAAGTGGGAAAAAAAGTGTATGAATAGAGGTAAAAAAAATAGGCATGAAATTGCAAAAAACTTCATCACAATGCCAAAAGGCTCAACACATTTTGGGCTAAAAATGTTGCGATTTGAAAATTACAACAAGCCATATTGCGATTTAAGCTAATTTGCAATTAATTGTTTAGCACAAGGTCTGAGTCCACATTTGGGACTGTTTTGGACTTCATGGACGTGAAGTCCTTCCTAAAGAGGAAAAGGATCATCCAGACTGTGAGTCTGCTCTGTTGACACGTTCTCTCTTATTTGTCTCCAGGTTTTACTTCAGAAACTGGCACGGCACCACCGAGGGAGAGTCCCCGGTCTGGAGACACTGCATCAGCAAACTCAAAGGAGGTCTGAGCCCACAGAAAGCTCCGGAAGGAACACCCCTACTGGACGAAGCGTCTCTCGACTACCTGTTTGCCCAGGTATTCTTATTTTTAAGTTATTGTTGCAGAGACATTAATGTTTCTTTATTTGGCCTTTTAGAAAACTACTCAGAAAGATCTCACAGACTTTTGGAAAATGAAATGTTCATATATTTTTAAGTAAATTCAGTTTAAACCTCACACAAAAGAGCAGCTAAATGTTAAGGTTCAAACATGAGCAGCTGCTTAGAGGAAATGTCACAATAGCAGGAAGTGCAGCCTTTAATAGAGAACAATACGCTTTGATTTAATTTGAAGGCTCCAATAACAAGTTCAATAAAAGCTGTAGAAAGACTGTTTGGTAAATCAGTAGATGGATGGATGAAAGTGAACATCCAGTGATGCTAAGCTCACCACTATAGTGCATTTTTAAATTCTGCCAATATTACAGCTAGGGCCGGGCGATATGGTCTAAAAATAAAATCCCTGATTTTTTCCCACAAAACTCGATTTACAATTTTAATCCATTTTTTTCCTCTCAAAGCAAAACAAACTCCCAAGAAAAATGACATGAATCAAGTTCTGCCTTTATGTTGTCAAAATATATTCCTAATCAATCACAATATCCCTCTTAAAATTAAAGTGTGTCATAAAATGATTATGTAGTTCTAACACAGGCAGGTTTGTCTACATAAACACTGAAGCTGAGGGATTTTCACAGCTTGTTAAGATGTTTCTCTCTGATCAATATTTAATCTAATTAAAAGAATAAATAAATACAAGCCTATTAAAGTGCTTGTGTAAAACCTAACAGGGCCACTATCATGAAAACTGTAGTTTCAGTGTTTATAGTTTTCAAACTTCGAAACTACTTACAATTTAAAGATGCTGTGAGGAGTTTCTAATGACAAAAAAGTTTCACTTTTAGATATATGCCTGATGGAAATACACACTTTAAGATGAGTTTTATAGCATCAAAATAGGTTATCTATAAATGCTATTCCTTAGCTTCACGGTCGGGTCGGACTGGCCTGGCCTGGACACTCAACTTCAGGAACAAGACAATTAAAACTAGAGCAAATTTATATTATTCATTATATTATTATTCAGACACGTCTTAGAGCACCGGGCTGTAAGTAGCCATATATAGCCGGCTACAAAACTACGATACTAAGTTTTCCAAAAAATGCTTGTTGTCACGCTTTGGCTTGGGTCACGTCTTTACGACAGTCGCCGCACGTGCTCATCGGGCAGGGTCTTTATGTCACCGGAAATAGATTCTCCTCATAGCACATTTAACCCTATAAAGCCAACTGTATCATATTTGATACATACTTTTTTAATACCTCTATCTACTCAATATATATTTAACAAATTACAAAAAAACCCCATCTGAATACAATCAGATAATAAATGATAAAAAATGTCCTCAAATGTTTTATCAGTTGCCAAAAACCCCTAATGTATCAAATGAGATACGAAAAATCTATATGTAGAATTTTATGGACATTTTAATATTTTTAGTATTTTAGCAGAAAGTGAAACAAACATTTCAGCTCCAAAAAATTAGAATTTTCTGGCTATAATCTATGGTCTTGGGCTTTAAATGGTTAAGTAAGTGAACGAAAAAAATCAAGATTTTTAATTTTTAAATCTTCTGCAAAAAATAATCCACATGAATCGATTTAATGGACATATTTCCCAGTCCTAATTACAGCTTATAATGGGATTTTGTATGGTTTGTTTGTTTAGATGTCGAGCATCCCTGACAAGAATTTAAAATATGAAAGTGAGTGTTGGAAGGAAGCAGACTTTAAAGCAGAAAACTTATTAAATTGAGAGTAAATGGAATAACATGAGATAAAGGAGGTTTTTGTAACAAAAATTAAAACAGCAGGAGCCTTAAATATTCAGTTTTCTGCAAATATTTTGCCTAATTTGTCTCGATCAGTTCGTACAGTTCATCTGCTTTCTTTAGTTTACTGTAATAAATTTGGTTTTCCTTGTTGGAATAGAAATATGTTTTGTTTGTTTTATTTTTGCACAGGGTCAGCATGACTTCCAGAAATGTGTTGTCCCGCTGAGGATCGCCCAGTCAGAAGCAGAGCAACACGAGATCGAAAACGAGTGTCTGGGCATGGCCGTGCTCGCCATCACCCACTACGCCATCGCCGAGGACAAGCCCCTGGCCACCGCCTCTAATGAAGTCAGGTAAAAACGGAAATTAACTGACAAAGCCTCATTAATGCAGGAAAAGGAGAGTTGCCTTCAAAGCAAACGTGTCAATTCTCAGTCTTTTAAGTGTTTATTTACTTTACTTTAGTATTATTTTACCTGTTTTTATGTCGATAAGTTAAGCTTTAGAAAAGAATAGAATGCTCTTTATTGTCTTTATACTTAATTTACAATAATATTGGAGAGCTTCTTCTTAAGTAAAAAGATAATCATACAGAAATATGCAAGATAAAATCCAACACGTATTATATTAAGAAGATAAGATATAAAATAGAAAAAAGCAATGTGCTGCACAAGATGATTGAATATTATTTCACAGATTGATTTTGTTGCATAGATGGATGGATACTGAGGTTGATTTAAGGCAGAATTTTCCATCATATTGAAGGCTGGGTCACTGCATTAGAGAGTTACAATATTCCTTAATTATTTTACTTATTTAACTCTAACTCCCAGCTCAACTGTTTGGAAGGGGTCATCAATAAATTCAGTGATATTTAATGTTTTAAAAACTAGTGCAAATCAAATAAAAATGCACAAATATTAACAACAATAATATTTTGGGGAATTAATATTTCTAAAAAACATAGCTGATATACATCTTTTTAATATTCTTAGAGTAACAGCCATGAAGCAGGGGACGAGGGCATGAAAACAAAAAATCCACCAAAACTCAATTTTGGTTAACAACGATAGAGGAGACTTTACAATCTGAAAAATTAACATATGAAATAAGAGGTAATATACAAAACCTAAGTAAGATGTACCCCAAAGAACGACTTGGCAGACTATACAACTTTATAAATTCAAAACAGGTCAAAAGGAGGTATTTGTTTTTTTGTTTGTTATATGTTAATAAATTGATTCACATTGTATTATTATAGATTTAGTGATAGGTTTAGTGTACATTTGTACGTGGACTTGCAGATGTTTGTGTTTAAGCATGAGTTTGTACATGCATATGTACATGTTTAAGTATATATATAGAATTCTTTACTTGTTATTTTTCAATCATTAATTCTTTTGAAAATGAAATGAGGAAAAAGAAATGCAATGTTTCCTTTTGGATAAAACTAATTGAATTATACTGTATGAACATTGCAATAAAGTTACAAAAATAAAAGCACAAATATTTGGGACAAGATCCATCAAAAGAGGCAAAAATGTAATTACAGTAGCAAATAAAAAAAATTAAATAGATGATACTGTGTTTGACAGAAATATTTTTGATGAATAACCCTATAAAGCCAATTGTATCATATTTGATAAACACTTTTATAATACCTCCATCTACTCAATATGTCAGTGTTTTTATTTATTCTAATTACAGGCCACTTGTTGTTATTTTATCGTATCTAATTTTTTTATTTTTAAATCTTTTCTATTTTGCCTTATTTTATTTTCTAGTTTTCCAATTTTATTCTTTATTTATTTATTATTATAATATCTATGTATATTTTAACTCAATTTCAAGTTATTTTTTATTCTTCTCATTTTTTAAAATTCATTTTCTTATTTTATTTTATGATATATTTAATTTTATACTTTAAACCTAACCTCCAGTGTTTTCTCATTTTTAAACCTTTAAGATGGTGTTTCCTCAGTACGTACTGGGTACAGCTGTGTGCTTTATTATTGTCTTTTATTTATGATGCTTTTTATCAACACTGTGTATGGATTGCGGTGCTTTAATTCATTTATCTGTTTGTAAAGCACTTTGTGCCACATTTGTTTTGTGTGAAAAGTGCTATATAAATTAATTTTGATTGATTGATTGAATATGATCAACAATTTACAAAAATAAACATCTGAATACAATCAGATAAATGATAAAAATGTCCTCAAATGGATTATCAGTTTCCAAAAACCCCTAATATATCAAATGAGATGTGAAAAATCTATATGTTGAATTTTATGGACATTTTGATATTTTTAGGATTTTAGGAGAAAGTGAAATAAAAATTTAATCTCCAAAAAAATTAGAATTTTCTGGCTATAATCTACGGTCTTGGGCCTTACAGGGATAACAGATTTTATATAAGTATCTGAAATAATAATCTTGATAATTCTAATGGAAGCTTTTTATAACCTTTATATCTCATATAAAGAGAATATAAGTTATTTTGGTTTGTTTGCAGTTTTTTCCTTATCCTACAAAATGACTTTTTGACATATTAGATAATCCTGAAAGATTTCATATTTCATGTCCTTCTGTTCATTGTGCCTCTTCCTCCAGCTACAAACGTTTCATCCCCGAGTCTCTGAACCGCAACATCAAGCAACGCAACTTTCTGACGCGCATCCGCATCAACAACGTCTTCAAGAAATTCCTCAGCGACTTCAACCGTCGCACGATCAAGGACAGCCACATCACGCTGTACGACCTGAAGATCAAGTACCTGGCCACTCTGGAGGGCCTGACCAGCGGCCTGGGCAGCGAGCTGATCGAGCCGGTGACGCTGAGCGTGACGCAGGAGGGAGAGCTCAGCAACGGAGGCTACTTCGGTGGTGAGATTTATGGATATAACTCTGTGCAAGCTAAATAATGACGGTGGTTTTCATTAATATGGGAAAATGTAGATGACAGAATGTTCCTATTTAACCTTTCACGTGTTTTTGCAGCTCTTCGTCTGTTTGCAAGACGGCCCAGAAAGTTATCAAAATATTTGCTGTGAAATTTCAGGAAATGCTCTTCATGGCATAAATTGCATTAATGATATCAACCATTGTTCAGATCTATTAGAACTGAAATTTGGAGTACATGTACTCAATTTTGGTCCAGTATGCAAATAGACTTTACTTGTGAGGCTAATTATTTTTAATTTATTTAACTATTATTATCATTATTATTATTATCAATCAATCAATCAAACTTTATTTGTATAGCACTTTTCATACAGGACTTTGTAATACAAAGTGCTTTACATGAGAAAAAGATAAAATAAAATAACATTAAGTGAAATAAAAAGCAGAAAATTGCATAATTGCATTAAATGAAAACATAAGTCCCCCACAATCCCCCCTTCTGACAGAAAACAGAATTAGAGGACTGAGGAAACACTATTTTGAATTAAAAATGAGGAAACGCAGGAGCCAAAACTAAAATACTTAAAAATACTCAAATACTAGAGGGTAAGATAAATAAATGTGTAAATACACAAAATACAAACAAAATAACAGTATGGAACAAAAGTTGGATAAATATGGTAAAAAGAGAAAGTCAGGTGTACAATTAAAATCAGCTAAAATAGGATAATAAAAGGAAAAGAATTTATCAAATAAAATTCCAAATAAAGAAATCTGAACTGAAATGAAGTAATAAAACAAAATAAAAGGTTTACAATAAGTTAAACATAAAATAATAAACACAATCAGATAAAATCCAGATTATAAAGGTAGGTCTTAAGTTTCTTTTAAAAATTAATCATATTTTTTAATTTTATTATTACTTTTTATTTATTATTTATTCATTATGATTAATATTATTACTGTTATTTTTATTTTATTTATTTATTATTTATTTTTTATATATATTTTATTTTTTTTTTGTTTATTTTCAGAAATGCCTTCTCATTCTATTGATACATTGGTATTAACTGAATAACAATAAATTTTAATTTTAATTTGAAAAATTGTCACTAGCACAGCTAGTGAGCCTTAAATGCTAATTCAAGGTGCTGGATTTGGATATAATCCCTCCTACTTCATTACCATTAGATCTACTAGTTCTACTAGTAACATACTTTTGTCTACTAGTAGACAATTTTGTGTTACTGTTAAGGTCTAATTGCATACAGGTGCACCAAAAACCTTCACTATTATAACAAAAGTTTTGTTTACTAGTACCGCTGTAAACTCAAAATATTTCACTAGTAATACTAGTGGACTTTTTTGGTCTGTTAGTAGTACTAGTAAGACTGCAGCTGAACTTTTCACCTTGAAAATGTTGCCTGTCTAATGTTGCCTGGACAGATTAGGTGCATTAAATGGAAAAACAGTGATGCAGTTTCTGGCCTACCACAGATGGTCGTGATGTCCAGGCTCCAAGTTCGCCATCAAAGTTCAGGCTGGCATCCAACGTGGAATAATTCAGATCATACCAAATAAAACCCTGACCTGTCAGAAGACAAGATCAGAAAAGCCATGAGTTCATTGTCGTCAATGATCTCTTTTTTTTTTTTACTATTATTGTTATTAAATTCATAAAGTTAATAATGTGTATTTCTTTACATGTGGTTGAAATGGTTCTTCCGTGCATTAATGCATACGTGTTTTAAACCACATAGAAATGAAATAAAATGCACTCATGCCATTTTTCATTCTCGAGGTATACTTGGTTAAAAATTGGAAAAGTAAAATAAAATGCAAAATAAAACAACACTTATGTGCAGCTATGTGACTGTGGGGTGAGTAGGAAAAGGGTTTTAGGTTATAACTGGCATACTTGATGGGGTTGATTTTAATGTTTTTATGTTACCTTAAAAACTGCCAAAATGTTAATAAAAAGATTTATAAATATATAAATAAATAAATAAAATGACAACACAAAGCCCTGTTACATGCTTCACGTGTACATTCATATTGTAAAAAAAACAACAAAGATATTAATTTAAATAATACATCTTAATAAAGTGCAAAATGCATAATAAAAGCAAACAAATACGCTCAGCCATCAGTCATTACTGTGGACGGTGCTCAGCATCCGGGTACTTTCCCTCTCTCTGCCGCGCACGTGCAGAGTGTCTGACGCTACAGGCTAACAACGCTAATCGTCGCTAGCGCTTAGCATTGAAGCTAGCATCACACAAAGATGATACACACGGACATTAAATCGACATTATACTTACTTTTTCACGTGTGTCGAGTAAAAGTATGTTCATTGGAAGCCGTCGCTTTTCTGTTGACTCTGTTTCTGTCGGTTTTTATTCACTTTTATGACTTTTTCCCACACACGTCGCTCTCAGTTTGCCGTGTGTCTCCGGCTGAATGTCAGTCTCCCTGAGGCCTGAGGCCTGAGGCCTGAGGCCTCGTTAACTGAAGTGACTCCACCTGTGAAATGATTTGAGATCATGAGGCTGCAAGGGCTTAAAATAATTCAAATAGGAACGGAACAGCTTGTGTTTTCTGTTGACAACAATGCATCATGCTCACTGCAACAGTTACTGCTGCTTTGGGACTTTTTATAAAAAATAAAAACACTGTTATACATCGATTTTCTCCCAGTAAAGGCGTTGATGAGCATGACAAAAGATAAAAACAACCTTGCCTATATGCTTGTTTCCATTGCTGATGGGGCTGTTTTATATAAAATTACCTACACAACATCATTTTTGCTTTGTCAACGCTGATTGCACCCTCCATTTTTTATCCTAATTTGCTTGTTTCACTTCCCTTTTGTAGCAACTGTCAACTTTAAGGAAAATTGATTTATGTAAAGCAAATACACCCATGCGCGTTAATTTACAGCACCAATTTTACATGATATATTTACTCATATGTATGTCTGTGTGTTAATGTATATGTATATATTTGAATATATCTAGGCCTATGTGTAATTTGCCTACACAAAAACTTTATTGCATTGTCAATGCTGATTGCACCCTCCATTTTTTTATCCTATGCTTGTTTCACTTCCCTTTTGTAGCAACTGTCAGCTTTTTTTTTAAATGGATTTATGTAAAGTTCATGCCCCATATTCACAGATTTACAGCACCGACTTTACATTAGATATTTACATATACTACAGGGTGTCCATAAAGTCTCTTTACAACTTAAAAAATGTATTACAAAGGCAGTTGATGAAATACTGTAACAGAATATCTGAAACACAACATATGAATGTGAATAATAACTTCAATAAACACTGATTAAAATGAAACAAATCTGGTTAAGATATCTCAAAAACTGCCTTTGTATATACAAACATACACAGGAGAGATCTCAGAAATGGTTAAACATAAGAAGGGTTTTTCTAATGGCCAAAGTTTTCTTTACTCTTTTTTCTTCCATCCCTTTAAGTGAGCTCATATTATATACTATTTCCTTCTTGGATTGTTGTATTTTTGGTAATTTTGTGTCCATTTAGACTTCTTAGTGTAATATTTCCCATATGAAATAATTAAATTGAGAAAATATTCTTTTGACAGTTTCTATTCTTATATTTAGAGTTGCTCTACTTCTAAAATGTACACACGAATATAAAGACATTCAAAAAACAAATGACATATAGTTTCAATTAAACAGTTACAAATGCTAAACTGCTTCTAAATAGTCAGCTAAATTGTTTTGGTTTCAAAACATTTTAGTCGTTAAAATCTGCTGTAAATTTAGTCGACTAAAATCTGAAGTGTACAGTGAAAAGTATTTTTATGTTTCCTTTAATCTCTGAAGTCCTGTTTTCCTCTTGGATCAAATCAAACATCTACTAAGCCTTTATTGAATGTTAGTAAAGTCTGAATGTCTAAATGAACAGAAACAAATGTTCCTTTGTGTGAAATGCAGTCACCTTTATTTAGGCTACCTGGCAGAGCATCTCAGTTACAATACCAGAACTGACAACAAACAGTGAACCTGCTCTACATGAATATATCAATTCATAAAGAGAGCAGCTCTGATTGGATCGCTCCACAACTTATCCCACCACCACCAACCAAAGTAGCTGTGGTTGGATGTATTCCTAACTTGTCTCTACTTCCTACATGACCATATTAGGTCTGATTGGATTAAGTCTGTCAGACATTTTAGTCTAGTTTTTATTTGTTGATGAAAATGTTGGTTAGTTTAGTTTGAGTTTTTGTCCATGTGCTCTTGTTTTTATTAGTTACTGTCTGTGGTATCAGCTGTTGTCAGCTCTGTAATGCTGAATGACTTCCCAAACTCTCCTCTGCATAAACAGCATGTTGTTTTGTTGCTTGCAACCGCCTTTGCAACATAATTCACCACACAGAGGCTTGAGGCTGCATCTCCAGAGGCGCCGACATAGTCTAAACTGTAATGAACATGGAGGTAGTATCCAAACTGCAGAGTTTGGCTGAGTTGGCTCAGCTTTAACAAAAGGAGAAGCCTCATTAGTTTTTCCTTGTCGTCCAGCTGCAGCCATGTTGACATGAGAGTTGTTTGTTTGGTTTGTTTACAGTATGTGCAGAGGAGCTGTGGCGTCTTAGCCACAGTTTGAACTGTTTACATCTAAAAATACCTGAAACCTGTGCAGATGCTGAAACTGAAAGTGAAATGATCATGTTGTTTACTGAATAATAACCCTGTGATATCAAAGTGGAAGAGTCTTTGCTTTGTTATTGTTTTTATTGTTATAATTATGTGTCTATAAATGAGGCTTCAGGCACTCTTTAGGCAATGTACTTATGTTTTGAGGCTTATTTACATATTTTGACCCTCATTATAACTTCCGTTATCTTTAGCTTTATTTTGAACATGTAAAAAAACAAACATGGGCGGTCACCATGAACAAACACATGCATGCATATTCCAAAACAAAAACAAAGAGGGCAAAATGGCGACCGTATCTTGCACGTGCAGCAAGTTTACATGCCCAAAAAGGAGTAGGAAGAAGAGTTAAGTTTTTTTAACCTACCCTTTTTATTGCCATGTTCTACACAACAGTCAAGTTTTTTAATTCCTCCATAGTTGTAATAAACACAACATTCACCATCTATTTAGGAACCAATGTTCTTAATAATATATTGAATGTAATATCTTATAAGATGCTTGTATACAAATGCAAACACACTATTTCACTTATATAAAGTACTTAATTTCCATAAATATAATACACTCTTACATGCAGAAAAAGACATTGCAAAACAAGATAATATATGTATATTTTTCTAGACTCTGCCCTCACCATCGTTGGTTAATCTGCTGCTCTTAAACCTTATGTTTATCTATATTTGTGTTATAAATGTTGTTTTCAATTTGCTCATGGGTTTACTTTGCTTTAATTCGTCTGTTAAAATGATCCATAATTTAACCCCACATTTTTTTACCCTTTCATGCATGGTCCGCTGCAGTAGACAGATATTTAAGTTATACCTTTTAGGTTGCAGTTCCATGTTAAAACTACCAGGTGGTAAACCGTTTCATAAAAATATTGTCTTTTCACATTTTTATCATATTGAGATATTCCATCATAAATCCAAAAAAGCCAGTATACAGATATCACACTTTATTTTTTATTTTAAATTTTGAAGGGATTCACAAAAGAATAGTTGGATTAATCAGCAGTAATACATATACTTCAGATTTATCCTTTAAAAAAAATACTCTTAGTGTTTGTGAAGGACATTTGTGGATCTTCTGTTTCATATTTTTATTATGTGTATGCAAGAAGAGCAAGGGCACATACATGTTTACATTGATGTAATCAAATAACACCATTGTATGCACCATTTAGATTAAATTTGTACATTTTAACAAGAACAAACAATAACCACAACACACACATAATAATGGTAGTAATAACAAATAATTAAAGATAGAAAATAAAAATAAGTAAAAAAATAATAATAGTAATAATAATAAAATAAAAATAGATAAAATTGACATTTGTGGATCTTTATAAAGTTCCACTAAGCTACTTTTTATAACGTTGATGTGTGGTGTTCACTGTGGTGGGCAGATGCATAACTCCCCCAAAATATAACACTGAAAAAAATATAAATGATTTTTAAGTTGTTTGAAAGTTAAAACATTTAAAATGTTATTTAGTAATTCATGCATGAAAGAGTTAATGGTGCATTTTAAAGTTCAGTTCCCCTCTTAAAGTATAGCCTCCTTCTAGTGTTTATTTTGACAGCACTTTTTAATTTAGTTTTATTAGTTATTAGTTTATTTTAGTTTTTGTTTCCTTGAATTTCTGAAGTCGTGTTTCCACACAACCAAAGTAGCTGTGATTGGATAGATTCCTAACTTGTCTCTACTTCCTACATGACCATATTAGGTCTGATTGGATTAAGTCTGTCAGACATTTTAGTCTAGTTTTTATTTGTTGATGAAAATGTCTGAGTTTTTGTCCATGTGCTCTTGTTTTTATTAGTTACTGTCTAGTTTTAAATCAGGAGAAAAAAGGTTGTTGATGAACTATAATGAAAATAATTAGCAAACAAAATAAACACTGTTCTGAAATAAATTTTTGTGTTGTCTGGAAGTATGTGTAGTAACTCTTCGTGTATTTTAATTATTTTTTTGAACAAGGTTTTGTTTCTTTTACATAATGCAGAGCAAAAAACACCCCAAACTTTGAATTAACAGCCAGACAGTATTACAGATGTAAAAAAATACTATATGTATATGTAAAAATAAAATATAAAAAAAAAAAAAGAAATAATAATTAAATAAATACAATAAATCAGGTAGATAGATCAGTGATAATTACGTATATATAAAAAAACAGACACGTAAACAGATGTATATTACATGCATAAATTACCAGGTGACGTATTTTCAACAAATGTTAAAAATGGTTGCCAAGTTTAATGGAATTTTCTGGCACACCCTCTGATTCTTTATCTTATTTTCTCTAAATGTACAAGACACATCACCTCCCTGATCCACTGACCATGTGATGGGGGAACAGAGTCCTAACATTTGGACAGGATGAGTCTTTTGGCTAAAAGGGAACAAAAGGCGATCATATTTTCTGACTCTTAGTGTATTTTTTAAATCTATTTTAGGTTACTACAATCACAGCCAAGAGCAGAGCCAGAGCCAGAACTTAGAGGTGTGTGATGAAGCAGAGGTTCAGATTTCTGGGACCACAGGAATTTCCTGGAGAAAGAAGACTTCTACAGTGAGTGTTTTACGCATTATTTTAATGGAACAAAAGCTGATAATTGTCTAAAACCTTGACTGTATGATCATTAATTATTCTTTTTTTAATTTACAACATCAACAACAGAAGAAAACTGTAAAAAAAAAACTGATGATCATTGTTATAATTTGAAAGTGCTCACGTTGTGTTTATCTTTAAAACAGGCACTTTGGACGAATAAAGAGAGAAACAAGTCAAAGAGGAACAAGCTGGATGGAAAACAGAAGAACGACAGAAAGAAGGAGGCGGATGATGGCTGGGTGTTGTTCTGTGACTTCCATGAAATCACTCATTCAGTTATCAAGGACGTCACAGTCACCATCTTCAGACAGGACAACAAGAGGATGGTGAGACAAATGAACATTTAGAAATGTTACTGTAAACCTGTCTTTACACTGTAACTAAAATATATAAAATATTTTAGACTGTATGGGAGGACTGAATCAAAAATTTGGACAAATTTTGTTTATTTGCACATTTTTTAAAAGAAGTATCAAAGAGAGAAAAAAACAATTAAAAATAAATCACATGTGCAGGTGAGGTAGAAACCCATCTCAAAACCTCATCTTAAGCAATTAAAGTTATAAACTAGAAAAGCACTCGGAGAGCACAGACCTCCACCAGCGCCACAGTCCTCTCCCATATTGTGATTTTCACCATAAATATTAGTCCTACCTTTATTTAATCTGAATATTTAGATTCTTTGACCATGAAAACATACCATTAGCAACTGGATTCATAATGATATCCGGAGCAGCGTCTGGCCGCCATGACGAAAAATGTGATTTTGGTGAATAACTACTGAACTAAAATAGATATCATTATGAATCCAGTTGCTAATGGTATGTTTTCATGGTCAAGGAATCTAAATATTTACATGAAACAAAGGTAGGACGAATATTTATGGTGAAAATCACAATATGGGTGAGGACTGTGGTGCTGGCAGAGGTCTGTGCTCTCTGAGTGCTTTTCTAGTGCTATCTATTTTAGTTCAGTAGTTATTCACGAAAATCACATTTTTTGTCATGGCAGATCCAGACGCTGCTCCGGATCAACACCAAAATTGAATCAGTTCTTCCTTTTCCCATGCTGAACATTTCCTGAAAATTTCATCCAAATCCATCCATAACTTTTTTAGTTATTTTGTTCACAGACAAACAAACTCTCCTGAAAAACGTAACCTCCTTGGCGGAGGTAATAAAATACAGAAAAAATAAGACTATTATTTAACACAAATACATTTACATTATTCAACATTTCATACAAACTCTTCATGCAAACATGGCACTAAATATACAAACAGAGCAAAAAACAAAAACAAACCTTTCTGCCATCAAAGCATTACTGAGTTTCGTTTTTATTTAGAAAATCACATAAAGTCTTTAAGTAAATAGATACGTGTTCCATTATTTATCTTATTGAATACTGTTCTGGAGATGTCTGACACTTTGGTAGGTTTAGGTTATTAATTTGTCGGGGTGAATAAAAGTTGAGAATTTGAAAGGAAGAAGAATATTAATATCAAAGATTGTTAAAATGTTACACTTGAGAAAAAGTGATGAGGATGCATCACTGGACTTGGACATGGTTACCATTCTGACAAATCTTTTCTAGAGTAATAGAACTTTATGGAAATAGGTTTGAAAAGTGCTGGCCTATACAATATTACCATAGGTAAGATACAGATATATCAGACTGTAATATAATGCTAAGATGCAAGAAGAATGTTTTATTATTCCACTTTTATCCATGGTTTTAATTCTCTACTTGTTAATTGAATTTTTAACTTGTTTCTACAAATTTACTTATTATTTGCTTTTACTTGTTTGTTATCTGTTATTATTATCCTAATTTTAATTTAATTTTCACTGCTTATTGTGACGAGCTCTGCACTTTAACCTTCTTGTACAATAACTTCTGACCATGTTGTCTAGTGTTTTTGTTATTTATAATATCATGTCCTTGGCCACTAGCTCTGCTGTCTAAGACACATTAAGTTTTTAAGACGCTAAAGTTGATCTATCGATCTAAAAACACATTTTTCTGATAATGCTCAGAGATTTTGTGATCGTACTGCAGACGAGCTTGATGTGATCTTTCCATGTAAGTTTCTCTTCCATTAAGATCCATAAGAAACTTTTGGATGTTACTTTGGTCTTTTCATTATTTATTAACACTTACACCAATTCAGAGTTATACTTCATGTTAGGAGCTGCTGATGTTTTACTTTAATTTTAACTAACACATCATTATGAGACATTAAACTAAGATCTCCATTAATACTCCAAACATGTTGCTCAAATCCCACTCAGGATGTACTTTAGTGTCTCTAATTGTGTTTTCAAGTTGTTTTGGTATTAAAGGATTTCGTTTTAATGGGATTTACTGTACAAGATGTCTTTGTTCCTGCAAAGATGTAAAAGCAGCATGCCAAAGCAAATACCATGATTATGTCAAATTAGGCACAGAAAATCTACCTGTTTGTCTTGGCAGCATTTGTTTGCTGGCAAGAAAAGCAAATGTAGCCTCAAAAATGGTAAATACATGGCTGATAATAACGCTCTGTCAGGAAATAAGATTCTTAATGTTTTAATGATCTTTAAGTAAAATCCCAGGTATATTTTTATTTATTTTTTTTATTTGGCATGTGTAAAAATAAAAATGATCAACTCAGTAACCTTATTCCCTCAATTATTGATGCCATGTGTTAATATCAGATAAAATTAAAGAAATATTTTCTTTAGCCTAAATATCCCCTCTTATTTATAAATACAAATTAAAACATGTAAAATCAAACATATTAAAATGTATAACTTCTTACCGCCACCAAGAGTATAATGCTTTTGTTTTGTTTGTAAATTTCATTGTTAGTTAACAAGAGAAATAAAAAACTGAGTAAATGAACAGAATTTAATAACATTTTCAAGATTGATGAGAAGCGGGCCAAGAACTAATTGATTAGATTTAGTTTTGTATTTTTGAGAATGTTGTGAGATATCCAATCCAGTCGATTCTGCTTAATGAAAATAATGTTTACTAAAGTGCTGCACAGTGACTGCAATCAGAAATAGAAAAGAATAAAATAAAATTAAGCAGAATTAAAACCAAACAATCGACGACAACTCCTTAAAAAAATAAAAACAAACCATTATTCTACATGTATATTTGTAAATTAAGATTTTCTGCAAGCATAGTAGTAACAATAATTGCAGCTGTGCGAATTTTTATGTACAGAACATTATATACATGAGAAGTAAAGGATATTTTAAATAGAAGAATAGACAAAAAATACTAAAAAATAGAATAAATTGAAAATAATAGTACTACTCCTACCAATATTACTAAAAATATTAATAATAATTAAAAAAATATAAAAACATACAAAATAAACATCATTACAAACATGATCAGTTAAAGGTTATCCCGATTTTGGAGAAAAAAAAACAACTGTGTAACAGTCTATTAGACTTTACTGCCATGGACATACCCCAAATCTTGACACATGCACCAGTTGGGGCAAGATATAGTAGTAGATCAATATACATACATTTTTAGAACTTTTTATTTTTAGAACTTTGTATTTATTTATTTATTTTCTGGATATTTAAATTCCTATGTACTCTTTAATGAACTGTGTCTTATGTATCTCTGTTGTTTAAATAGCTTTTTAAAAATATTTTTAATCTGTAAAAGCCTCCCATGGACTGATGTTTAAAATTAGCACTGTGCTATAAACACTTACAGCTGTTCATCTGGGACCTGTGTATATTTTAATATCGCAGCATCAATGTTACTGTGTGTCCATGTCAAATAAACAATAAAATAAATAATACAGCATAGTCTAATACACAAATGCCTGTGCTTATGCATATAATAATAACATTAAAATCATAAAAACAGAGATCACACAACAATCAAGCTGGGTTAAAAGCCATAAAAATAAATACAGGACAGGTTTCCACTTCTTTTGGTATTACCTTACTTGATGGCAAACTTCTGGTTAATGTTGATTCACCCTCCTCGTCATTCCCCTCTCCCTCTCCCCTCTCAGGAGCTAAAGATGGCCTCTCGGGGTGAAGCTCAGTCCCTCGCGGCCCTCGTGGACGGATACTTCCGGCTGACTGTGGATGCTCACCACTTCCTCTGCAAGGAGGTGGCCCCCGCGTCAGTGGTGGACAACATCAAAAATGGCTGCCATGGGCCCATCAGGTTTGTGCAGCTGTTTCTGGTTGTGTTCCTGATGGAAATACACACTTTAAGATGAGTTTTATAGCATCAAAATAGGTTATCTATAAATGCTATTCCTTAGCTTCACGGTCGGGTCGGACAGGGCTGGACTGGCCTGGATACTCAACTTCAGGAACAAGACATTTAAAACTAGAGCAAATTTATATTATTCAGACACGTCTTAGAGCACTGGGCTGTAAGTAGCCATATATAGCCGGCTACAATACTACGATAATACGTTTTCCAAAAACTGCTTGTTGTCACACATCAAAAACTACCACTACGTAACTAGAAAGAGATACATTACCTCGTGGCTTTGCGTCCTGTAAGGTGTTGAAAAAAGAAGTTGTAAAGCAATGCAGAGTTCTGAGGAAGGTCAGAGCTGCATTCATTAGCATCACAACAAACACACGCTTTGGCTTGGGTCACGTCTTTTGGTGCGTTCCAGTTGTAGTCAGAAGTAGGAATTTCCAAGTTCCGAGTAGGAAACTGCAACTGGGACGTGCCCCGAAGGCTGAATTTCCATCTGGGAACACCGGGAAACCTCACCACCCCCGAGTTGACAATGGAAGATGGATGCCCCCAGTGTGAACAGTTATTTAGCTCCTGTAATAATCCATTTATTTGCACTTCTGACTGGGGTGTGTCACTCTAGATCAGCTGTATACATAGTATTGTTAGACTTATATTTACAAAAATGCTGCCATAGTGATAATCACATTCTTCATGTGATATTTGTGAACAACAACACAGGGCGTGCTAACAACAGCTAACAATAGCCTGGTAGATCGGCATGTTTTTTTCCGACTTCAACTGGAACGCCGATAAGTCAGAGATGATGTCACTCCCAGTTCAGAGGTTACTGGAACGCAGCATTACGACAGTCGCCGCACGTGCTCATGGGTAGCAGAGTCTTTATGTCGCCGGTAATAGATTCTTCTCATAGCACCTTTAAGCTAATTATCTCTTATTTTCACTGAGAGAGCTTCTACATCAGTCAAACCTGATGCAGCCTAAACCAACTTAATTTATGAGCCCATTTTGGCATTTTCTTCTCCACAGTACGGAGTACGCCATCCACAAGCTGCGTCAGGAAGGAAACGCGGAGGGAACCTACGTCCTGCGCTGGAGCTGCACCGACTACCAGTACATCATCATCACTGTGGTCTGCACTGAGGTAGAGATCATGTCTGCAATGTTTGTTTTATTTACTCCCAAAGGAAATTAAGGCAAATAGTTGTCATCCTTCCTTGATTAAGTTTAGGAAAAAAATGTTATTGTTCCTCTTTTGTGATATAAATTATAACTTAAGGGTAGTTATATTTACATGTGTTCACTGACAAAATGCTAGTACTTGGATAGCCAAATTATAGATTTCTAGAATAACATAACGTGTTTCCCATTTCAGCTGAAATATCATTTGAACCCCCAATTTCTATAAAATCTTCATTTCGTACGGGCCCTGCACTTCACAGCAAATCTCCAGCCTCTCAATCCATCAGTGGCACGTGCCAGAAGTGCAGCTCCTCGCTGGTTCGCTGGAAATATGCGTCAACTTTACCTTCAGCAGGAGCTGCCTCTCTTAGCTAATCTTCGCCAAGCAAATAAACCCAAAACAGTTTAAAGTTATTTCCTAGTAGTTAGTTACCATTATAGTTTATTTTTTAGCTTTATATTCTGGTCTTTATATTTATAACAGGGCTGTCCAACGATTAAAATATTTAATCAGATTATTCCCAGGGTTGCTGTGGATAAATTTTTATTGATTCTGTCTAAATATCCATCATAAATCACAAAGAAATGCCGTATAAATATTTTAAATGTTTTTTTTTTACTTTAAAATAAGTTAACTATCAAGGTCATTTTATTGATTTTATATTTTGAAGGAGTTATGCATCTGTCACCAAATGTTTTTTTCTAAACATTTATTAATAGTAAATAAAGCAGAAAGCAAACTCTGAACTATATATGTTACTGCTGTTTAATCAACCTATTCGTTTGTGAATGTAAATAAAAAATACAAATATTAAGTGAAATATGAATACGGGCATAGTATCCAGATTATAGAAAAGATAAAAATTAAAATAAAAGAAGCTAAAAAATAATAAAAGTGAGCTGTAATTAGAATAAATAAAAGCACTAAAAGATAATTCAGGTAAAAGCTGGACTAAAAAATAGTAGTAAAAAGATGCCTCACTGTAAGTTTTTGCACACAGTGCACATACTATTTTAATACTATTTCAATACTTGGTCTAATTATTATTTATCATGCTCTCCCTTTGCTGTTTTAGCACTGCAGATTTCCGTGTGTGACAAATAAAGGTTTATACAATTATTTTCTGTACTATGATATAACAGGAAAGTGGAAATAATATAGATGCCAGCAACTCAACGTCTGAGTTTAAACCAAAGCTGCCATGTGGACATGTTGCTTTGCTTTCAGACTATGTGGAAATTTGGGTTTAGAACTAAAAGAAAACCTGTTGTTAGATTAGTTTGGGTCTTGGTTTTGCTTAGGATCAGAAATAAAGAAACAGACAAGTTTTAAATAAGTGTACCCGGGCAGCTTATTCAATGTGGACCTCGAGTCTCAAGAAAAAAAAAACATGCAGAAAAAAGTACATATAAGTCCCCTATCAAGGATTTTAATGGAGTCTCCACAACCAGATGGGTAGAAATTAAACCATTGGAATATGCTAAATTAAAGTCTTTCTGTATTTCTGTAATGTCTGTGAGCCAGGCCTGTGACATGCATATACACAGAAAATAATCTGTTCATGTGTTCACCTTATATGAGAAGGGTTGCTCCCATAGCTAATCTAAGCTCAAACTGATCCTCCTCTCTGATCCACAATCGCCCTCTCCTTCTGTTTTGTATTCTTTTGTCTCTTTGACCCTCTGTGTTCTGAAATCTTCCTCTGTTTCCCAGATCGATCAGATGGCCTCTCGCTCCGTACGCCAGTATAAGAACTTCCAGATCGAGGCGACCTCCGGAGGCTTCCGCCTGTACGGCACAGAGACCGTCCGGTCCTCCCTGGCGGAGCTGGTGGAGCACCTGGAGGGGCAGAGCCTTCGCACAGATAACCTCCAGTTTGAGCTGCTGCGCTGCTGTCCTCCACAACCAAGAGGTACGTCAGAGCTTAGACCGTTCAAAAAGAAGCTGAAAGACATTTTAAAGCCAAAGACAGACGGCAGAGACGTGACTGTTGCTGTTTGAGCACCTGGTGCACAAAGAAGTGGTCTCAAATTAAGTCCAGCATTAATGAATAAACACATTTTTAAAATAGAAACAGACTTTTTAAGATCAACAGAACCACAGCATCACATGCATAACTTTTAGTTGACTAACCGAATTATGTTTCTCATTGTTAATCTGAGACTAAAGCCCCAGTCACACATTCCCGTTTCTCATGGCGATTGTGCACGATTGTCATGATCCTGATGAAACGTGCTTTGGTCGTGGTGCATGCTCTACTTGGTCTGGATCACCGTTGTATAGTTGTGGATGAACAGCGGGGAACATGGAAGGGTCCTGACAGTTTTGAACTGTTCAAAACTGTCGTGGAGAATCGCCGCTCTCAGTGTAGCGGGATGGAAGCCTAACGCAGTCCTAATGCGAACGGTATTAGCGTGGCATGTACGGAGCTCAGTCGGGCTGATCGTGGCTCAATCCTGAAAGCTTTATGAGGACGACTGAAAAGGATGTATCCGTTTGTGCCCCGACTGTGTCCCATTCAAGACGGCACAAGCGACGGGGCTCAATCGGGGCTTACGTGAGCGGGCCGAACGCCCCCAAAGCGCTGTATTTACGGAGTGCGTCCAGGGGTGAGACAGTCATTTCATCCCGTATCATAGCGATCACACCAGCCTCCTCAATCGTGAACAGTAGGGATGAACGATTTGAGAAAATAATCGAATTGTGATTTTTTTCCCCTATATTGCGATTTACTCTGCAATTGTTTTAATGTTCCTCATCTTATGTATTCTTAAACAACATAACATAAGCAGTAGATCTTTTTATAGTAAAACCAATATGACATTAAATTGATCTAAGGATAAAAGATTTGAGTAATAGTGGAGAAGTGAAGAACAGAAGCAAAATTGGTATGAAATTCTTTGTTTCTTGAGGGTTTTTTTTTAACTTAATTTTTCTTCAAAAGAAGAGGTTCGATCCCCGTCTGAGACTCATTTTCTTATTCTGAAAATGAGCCTAACCAAAGACTTTTTTCTTCTCAGTGCCCGTCAGCTACACCAACACAAGCCTTCTGTTTTATTGTATTTTACTAGCGTTCTGATTTTATGGTTTTATCTGTTTGCCCTCGGCCTTTGGACTTGGGCTTGTCCCATTTGGACATTTTAATCTGTTTGTTTTATGCTGTTTGATGGCTCTTGTTGTTTTCCTGCCTTGTTCGTCTCTGGTTGTTCAGCACTTTAGTCAACATATTTGTTTTTAAACGTGCACATTTTGACTTGACGATATTTACCATATTGTACTGAAAGTCAGTGCAAAGACATGAGGTAAGGGGGAACAGGAGACGTTTTGAAAGATTTTGTCTGGCACTGTTTTTTTTTAATTATTATTTTTAAAATATTCAATAAAAAGTATATATTAAAGAAATGAAAATATTTAAATGATCATTATTAATTATTTTTTATTTTATTATTTTTTTATTATTTTTTATTATGTTCTTGGAGAAGGTATTTTTTTTTAAATAACACGTAAAAAAAGCATTTACAGTAACTCCCCAACTCTAAATTAACAGCCAGACATTGTATATACTGTAAAAAGAAATATATAAAAAACGAAATAATAGTGATAAAATAATAGTAATAACAATAAAAACAATAATAAAAGGAACTAGGAAAAAAAAGATAAAGCAGGAAAGGGGGAGGAAACACAATTTGTTTTTCAAAATGAGAATCAGAAATACTTAATACTTATTAATTTCCAAAGGGGAAATTCAGTTGTTTAAGTTGCTCTTATGCACAGTCAGAAGAAATATCAACCAAAGACATTATAATAGATAAGAGCACAGAGTTTAAAAAAATGAAATAAAAAATGAAATAGGCAGGTTGCAACATGCTGAATCTTTAAGCAATATCAAATTTCTTATGGAGGAATAATATGTAAATTAAGTAGAAGTGAACCTACTAATAAGGCAAAGGGATTAACACTATTTTTCAATTTAATTTTTTTTATTCTTATTTTATGGACTTTTTTTCTATGTACATTTTCATTCCATTACGGTTTTATTCTCATAACTGTTTTAATTGTTATTAAGTGTACTTAAGAAACTTTTGCACCACTGTACAGCACTTTGGTTGATTTTAAACATGCTGTACATATAAACTTTGACTTGACTATTAACATTAACGATATTAATATAAACATGGCACCACTGTTTGTCCAAAAAGGCAAAGATAGTCCCTTTGTCTCTTCCTGGATGGATATATCTCTGGCTGTATGTATGTGTCTATGAATATATATATTTTTGTATTTATAAATATGCATATAAATGTAAAGTATGGCCTTAGCCTGCTCTGTTGGAAAGAGCCCTGATATAACACTTTTTATGAACTGGTGCTATGCAAATAAAGATTGATAGAATGAAAAACAAATCAACCAATGTATTCTCAGGCCTAATGCTTTGGTATAGAACTGATAAAATATGTATTGAAGAGATGTCAGGTCAGACTTATTTTACATTTGTATCTATCTTTTGCTGCTCACTCTGGATAATGTCCCTGCAGGATTTAGAAAACAGGGCTTTATGATTGATTTCGATGTTTTTGGCGGGGTCAGAAGTGCATCAGACTTAAACCTTTAAACCTGGACTGAATTGTTGGGTCTCTCCTTCTCTGTCAGCGGGTTTTGGATGCTGGCATGAACAGCGTGTGCCTCGAGTTGATGTGAAAAGAGAGGAAGAGAGTCGTAATGTGGTTTCCGGAGAGGAGCCCTCACTCTTTTGTTTTCTTCACACGGGGAAAGGTGGAGCCGCGTTGGCATGGATGTGCTGGGTTGTTATTTTGATGGTGGCTGTGGTTGTTGATTATTATCTCCAGGCACAACTGTTCGGAGTTTTGCTTCAGGCTTTGCTTCAGAGGAAGAAAAGAGCCTGGACCACAGCGCTGTCGTCCCTGTTAGACTTTCTAAGATGAATTATTCAGCATCCTCGCTTCAGCAAGTGTGCCCTCATGCTGAGAATGTGAAACAGGCGGATTTTCTCTGCACGTTGTTTTTAAAAGACCTGAGAGGAAAGGATGTTTGAGGCACATGTGCTGCACAGTAACACTTTTTATTTAAAGGTGTAGTCAGCGAGGCAGGAGAAAACGAGTGGAGAGGTTGTTGATAAACAAATTTAGACCCGCCTCCCGAAAGCTGATGGACGTGCATCGTCATGGAAACGGCCGTAGAAACTGCGTAGTTGACCAACATAGCTAAGGTAACCCTGACTCGTCAGACAACTTGACTGACATTATTGATAACATCACAACAACAGAACATTCTGTCAGATTAGACAATAAGATGAATGCCCGACGGCTGTTACTGTTATGTGAAGCACCACAAAGCTAATGTTGCTAACCTATCCAGCAGAAAGACGGCGACATCCATGTCCGTTTCCAGGTCTTTAAATTGGCGGAGTTCCCTCCACCGTTGGAAAGCAACACCAATGTTGACCCGGGTCTTCGCTCTTTCATGGTCATAGCCCTTCTTTTTCACTTTTCACTCCTCTGACCTTTTTCTTTTGGGCTGTTTTTCAGCCATTGCTACTGCACCTATTGTTCCTCTCTCTCTTACGCTTAATCAAGACGCTACGCAACCCACGACTTCTCCCCCTCTGTCTGATCTGTGCATGAGTATGATCGCCCCCTGGATGTGGGGGGGTGTACTCTGTTTGGGTGACTCGGTCCGAGCCACAGTATTTTACCTGCTGAAATTCAGAGCCAAGGCTGTGTATTGAAACCAGACTTTTTTTCAACATGCTGTCAGTGGTGACATCTTGTGGATGGAGAGGAGAAATACGGTGAATTTGACAAATAGTGCATTAGATTAGAAGATTATAAGATCTCTGACTACACCTTTAACCTACAAAGATATTGCCAGAAGCAGCATTTTATATGACACAGTCAGTGGTGGAGAATAGGTATTATTTCGGAGAGGAATTATTTTATATATTTTTGTGTGATGGTGACAGCTTTCAGTGTTTATGTAGGCAAACCTGCCTGTGTTAGAACTACATAATCAACATTTTATGACACACACTTTAACTTAAGAGGGACATTCTGATTGATTTAGGAATATATTTTGACAACATAAATGCAGAACTTGATTTGTTATTTTTGCGTCATTTGGAGTTTTTTTTATTTTAGAGGAAAAAATAACGATTAAATAGAGTTCTGTGGGGAAAAAATGGTGTATTTTATTTATAGACCATATAGAAAGAAAATTACTGCTTGAGCTTCTTTCTGAGAATGAGATAGTCTTTTACTGAGCCTTTATTTCATTTTATTTTTTTTTTATAATTCTTTCTTTATTGAGGATTTTACAGTCAGCATCTCTCCCACAGACTGGGTAATTCTTAAGACATTTAGCTCCTCAATTTTTTTTTAAAGCAACTTGAAACATACGACAGAACATGGGAAGAATCCAAGGGTTTAGACAGAGGAGAATGCAAAAAATAGATCAAGAGAAAGCCAAAAACAAAACAGAAATGAGCCACATCTTCACCGCAAACAGTCAGATGAAATCCTGACTTATATAGGTCTGTAAAATTTTTCTTTTTGAACCTTGAAGGAGCATAAAAGTCTTCACAGAATATAAATTGGGTATATTATTCCAATCCATCAATAGCAGGGGGATCTGGTTTGAACCATTTCCTTCCAACAGCTTTTTTACTTGCTGTCATAAGATCATGTGCTAATTTATTATCATTCATTTTAATTGTCAAAATGAACTTTAAAGCTTCAAACAATATGGCCTCTAAATAAACATGAACACCTGTTAAAGTCTGATCAGTGCACCTACTGCTGTCTGTATTAGCTCAGTGATCAGGCAGTAGGTGCACTTGGAGTTGGTTGTAGGTGTGGGTGTAGATCTCTTAATACTTCACGACAGAGCCCACACGACGAGGCTGCTGATGGAGTGTGATACCTCTTTCCTCCCCTAAACCACAGCGCACTAGTTTTGTCACATCAGACACCCACACACATTTAAGATACACATATTTTCACTTCATCCTCCCACACCCAGCACTCTGCACACAAAAAATAAACTGAATCAGCCTGCTAACCTGACCCGAATAGCTGCTCAGATGGCTTCCACATTGACGTAATTGGTTAGAGCTGGCTTCACCACATGTAAACAAAGTTCTGCTTTCATATATGCAGCATGTATGTGCGTTTAAACATGTAGGGCAGAGTCTGCCCTCACTGCAGGCGCCACATCGGCCTCTATTGTTCAGGGAATGCAAACTTTTCAAACACAACTCAAGTTAGACAGGATCCTTTAAAGTCTTTAAAGGCATTGAATTCATTAATCGAAAAACAAGGCATTAAATAACATTTAAATGTCTGAAATTGATCTTAAAAATTTGTTTAAAATTTCATTTTTGTTATTATTATTATTATTTTGGATTTAGATTTTTTGTAAACTTTTTTTTCTTTGAATTTAGCTCCCTCTACATTTTACGCCGTCCCGTATAATGTACCTCTCACACCTATTTGGAACTGTTTTTTGTATTATTATTCCCAGCTTGTTATTGTTTTGTTTTGTCATATAAATGTTTGTTTAAAAGAAATATCTATCTATCTGTATACTAACATACAAATATATAAAAATGACCAGAAAACATGGAATTCAGAGGAATTCAGAATGGCTACAGCCTGTTGGTGGTCATGGTGGAGAAGAATTTTGCAATGCTTGTAAAAAAATAAATAAAGTTTGGTGTAATATCTGTCAATGCCTTTAAATCTTACAGGCAGTCCGATTGTTCTTGAGTTCACAGTCATGGTATTGAAAACATTAAATCTGTTTAGGGGTGGCATTGGACAATAATGGAATATATACCTCTGGACTTTTTAACTTTTCTCTTGCACTACAAAACAGACACCTTTGAAAAAATATGGGGACAATTCTTGAATCATATTAATGTAAACATTTCTGCTATAATGACACAAGCATTTATGTAAGAGAAAGTGGGGGGAAATTTTACTATTATTATTATTATTTATTTTATTTTATTATTGTGATATTTTACTTAAATTTAGATATTTTATTAATAATATTTTTAATTTATATTTTTTATTATTTTTATTTTGAATTTAAACATTTTATTTTATTTATTTTTTATTTTTTATTTTTATTTAGCTCACACTATATTTTAACCCCATACTGTATAAGGGAATACATACCTCAGGACTGTTTGACTTTTCTTTTGCACTTACAAAATTTTGAAAAATTATGGGGACAATTCTTGAATCATATTAATTTAAACATTTCTGCTATAATAACAAGAGCATTTATGTAAGAGAAAGTGGGGGAAATGTTACTGTTATTATTGTTATTATTTATTTTATTTTATTTTATTTTAATCTTATGATTTTTAATTTTAATTTAGATTTATTTTATTGATTTTGGTTTATTAATAACTTTAAATTTAATTTTTTTTATTTTAATTTTAATTTAACTTAATTAATTTAATTATATTTAAATATTTTGTTGTATTTATTTCTTATTTTTTTAGTTTTATTTTTTCGTTGTATTTAGCTCCGACTAAATTTTACCCCAATTCATAAAATGAATGACTAAAACAAAGAAAAGCATTAAATCTGACGATGCACTGTACTTGTTTATTTAAGTCCATCTGTGTCTGTATTTTTATTGCAGAGGTGTCCAACCTGCTGGTGGTCACTAAAGAGAGGGCCCCCGTTGTTCAGACACCTGTGCAGGAGAGTCAGCTCAGCTTCCACCGCATCCTGAAGGAGGAGATCGAGCAGGTACGTCCGCTGCATGTCTGCTGTCTTTCCTAAGAAGGAGATTCAGGTTTTATAAAAGTTTGTCCACAGATTCACACCCTCACACTCTTCACTTCCACACTCTTGAGGCTTTTCTGCACTTCTGATCAGCTGGTAAACTGCATTTTATTTGCAGCTCTTGCAGTTTTTTAAAGGTAATTAAGTAAAATAATGTACAATATGATAAAGTAGTGGGGTCTTGGAATAATAGTCATTAGGATTAAATGTTATTTAAAGTAAAACTGATGGAAAGACTGAAAAGACGAACGTTACTGCATTAATCAACTCAAAAAAGATTTAAAACTCGATGAGAAAAAGTATTTATTTTTGTCCAGTCTTGTCAGTAGAGCTGAAATATGCTTGGAAATGTTAGCATTTTTTTTCCCCCCATAATCTGTTTATTAATGTTTTTAAAGTTCCAAATCAAGGAATCAAATCTAAGACGGAGACATTAATAAAATAAGATAAAATAAAATGGGATTTCCAAATAATACCAGTAATAATAGTGAATTAAATAATACAATAAAAAAATAAATAAATAAATAAATATAATAAATAATTAATAAGCTGTTGCTGATCAGTCTGGGATCTGTCAGGTCAAAAATAGTGCTACTGAGATGGCTATCAAGTCACTCCGGAATAACTACAATAAAGGAATCTCATGTTTTAAGGTTACCATTTTTCTAAAACATCTCTGAATTGCCTTCTTTGTGGCTCATTTTTACATAAAACTGCAAAATAACTGAACCTCTGATTCAACATGAGTGAAAAAATGCTGGAATTTTCCTTTAAACAGGTCAGCTGTCAATCATGAGCTAAAACAGAGCATGCAAACATGAAGATTTGCATTAAGGAGGGACTTTGCATTTGCATGAAGAAGCCTGTCAGAAGTATTAAAGCATGCAAATCATATTTTCTCATTCTGTTTGAAGCACATCCTCGTCATTCTACTGCTGTTTGATTTATTGTTTTTTAAACAAAATAAGGAGGAAGTGAACTAAAGATTGATTTATGGCTCACAAAGAACTCTGTTTAAAAACTTCCCTTTACCTGTTTACTACTTCTCATTTCTTACCTTTCAGAAACAGTGTGTTCAGTTTGAGTTCAAATGTGAACTTTAGCTGACGATTAAAATGTGTGTGCACTGCTTTACAAGTTTGTTAGACCACCAACGAGGGCTGAAAGATTTGTTTTTGGATCTAAATCACAATCATGTACGGAAGAGTATTAGAGCCATGTTAGAAGGAGAACATAATTCTGTGGAAGTCGACATTAAAGTAGAAATTTCAGGATTAAAGTTGAAATGTTGGGAAAAAAATGGAAATATTTGACTTTTCTCACAAAATTCTTATTCCACTTTATTCTAGAGATTTCCACTTTTATGTCCCCAAAATTATTTTCTCCATCTAACACGGCCCTTCAAATCAATCAAACTTAATTTATATAGCACTTTTCATACAAAAAATGTAGCACAAAGTGCTTTACAAACAGACAGATGAATTAAATAAAGGATATATGACCCAAACCCACCCACACTGCAATCCACACACAGAGTTGATAAAAAGCATCATAAATAAAAAACAATAATAAAGCACACTGATGTACCCAGTACGTACTGAAGAAACGCCATCTTAAAGGTTTAAAAATGAGAAAACACTGGAGGTTAGGTTACAGTGTAAAATTAATATCATAAAATAAAATAAGAAAAAGAATTTAAAAAAATAATAAGAATAAGAAATTGAAACTAAGTTAAAAAAAAAAATTAAATAGAAAAACTAGGAAATAAAATAAGGAAAGATAGCAAAGATAAAAAAGATAAAAAATAAAATGAAATAATTAAAAAGGTGGCTGTAAGTAGAATAAATAAAAACACTAAAAGATAATTCAGGTAAATGCTGGACTAAAAAGGTAGGTTTTGAGTTTGTTTTTAAACATAGTAGTCATAGTAGTAAAAAGATCCTCACCGTAAGTTTTTGTTTGAATTAAGGCTGAACGATCTGAGAAAATAATCTCATCGCAATTTTTTACCCCAATATTGCGATTTACTCTGCAATTGTTTTAATGTTCCTCATCTTATGTATTCTTAAACAAACATAAGCAGTAGATCTTTTTATAGTAAAACCAATATGACATTAAATTAATCTAAGATAAAAGATTTGAGAAAAAGTGGAGAAGTGAAGAACAGAAGCAAAATAGGTATGAAACTGTAAAAACTGGGTTAAAATAGTATGAAAGTGAAAAGGGTTAATAAATAGGTGCAAAATAGATATGAAATTGAAAAAAAATGGGGAAAAATTGGCAAAAAAATCCAAAAGTGGCTTAGAAAAATTGATTATGGCAGCAAAATTGGGAATTATATTTGAAATTCAATTTAAAAAACCATGTAAAAATTCCAAAAATGGTTCTGACAGTGGGGGAAAAAAAGATGAATGGGGGCAAAATAGGCAGAAAGTTGTAAAAACAGGGTTAAAAGAAGGTAAAAATGGTCCAAAAGTGGGAAAAAGTGTATGAATAGAGGTTAAAAAATAGGCATGAAATTACAAAAAAACTACATCACAATGCCAAAATGTTCAACACATTTTGGGCTTAAAATATTGAACCTTCTGCTATTTGAAAATTGCAACAAGCCATATTGAGATTTAATCTAATTTGCAATTAATTGTTCAGCCCTATTGTTCACTAAGACCTGAGGGCTCTAATCGGCTCGTACGGTAAAAGCAAATCAGATAAATATGAAGGACTAAGACCATTAAGAGCTTTAAAACCCGGTAAAAGATACTCTTATACTCTTCTGTAATCATGCAATCACCAAGACTGCATTTTTAAAAAAATATTTTACACATTTGCAGGCAAAGCAGATCAACAATACAACAATATAAACTTAAGGAGAAGAAGTTGGAGTATCCCTTAAATGGTTTGAAACCCAAAATAACCAAAAACAAGGATAAAGACCCAAGAGCACCTTAAACTAAAAGGTGTTGTTATAAACTTAAAAGGATCAAAAATCCAAAATCAAATGATTTACCAAAAATATCCAAACACAATAACTCAAAGTAACAAGTTAAAATCATTAAAGAGTTCAATAAAGACGGACTCACATGTGGAGTGACACAGGAAAGAGAATAAACACACCTGCACAGGTGAGACAATCACACAGGTGAGGGAATCACAATCACACACAGGAGGGCAGGAAGCACCACGAGGAACACCGGGATTTCAAAATAAAACAGGACAAGGGCAACAAAGGGCCAAATTCAGGATAAAAAACCTACAAAATTAAACAGAAACAAGCCACATCATAACAAAAATAATGAAAACAGATTATTTATTATCAGTATTAGATGATGATTAATGTTTTATGGGCTTCTGATCATTGATTTCTTTACTGTTGTCCTTACTGTAAACAAAGTGAATATTATACTGAAACGTAAAATCGTGAATCAAATTCAAATTTTCTGCCAGAAAAATCACAATTACATATTTTCATTAAATCGTCCAGCCCTACCATCAATCAGTTTCAGGTTAAAGCATCAGTAATACTTGAAATCACTTTTTATTTATAAGTTTTAATGTTAAATTAAAAAATTGTGAAAAAATAAAATAAAATAAAGTTATTGTTGTTATCCATGACTTTTCAAATTCACCGTTTCCAATAAAAGAAAATGAAAACTTGTAAAGCATTTCCTCATTTCAAATTAAAGGTATTTATTTTCATACCTGAACAGAAAAAATAGTTTTAGTGGTTGAATTTTCTGCAAATTTGTTTTTTTCTTAACTATAGTTGCTTTCATGCTGACAGTCTGTGTTAAAGACAGATGTGAAGAAAAACATTTAATTTTTTTATTAATGATACTGTTGAATTTTATACACTCATGGCTAATATTATTGGTACCCTTGCGTAAAAGAAACCCAAATGGTCATTAAAATAACTTGAAACTGACAAAGTTAATAATAAATAAAAATTTACTGAAGATCAACGAGTGAAAAACAGACATTGCTTTTTAATTTTTGTTCAACAGTAATATTTAAAAAAATAAAATAATGAAACTGGTACCCTTACATTAGTCGATTTTCAGTACATTTTTATTTATTTTAAGTTATTTCAGTGACCATGTGGGTTTTAGTTTCTTTAACACAAGGGTACCAACATGTCTAAAAGATGCTGAACAAAGATTAAAAGATCGCAACAACAATAAAACCAACAATAGAAAAGTAAAACAAGCAAAACTACAGACAATGACGGTGTGGGGATGTAACATGCAAGTTTCACACTTGCTGATAATACTGGTCCAGTTACATTATGCATCCTTATTTTTATTTAAAGCCTTATTTATTGACATTTTAAAAACATTTTTAATCAGCTTTTAATATTCATACATCTCAAATGTTTAAACATAGTTATAACTTTGCAGGAAATATTTACAATTCGGCAAACATGTAGTATAAAAACATCAAAATGTAAAATTCATGGCGACATCTTCAACCACATAAAGAGGAAACCTGAATATATATTAAAAAAAAAAAGAAGGGGAAAAGAAAATGTTTCTTTAAAGTGGGCATCACGTGTGTCTTTCTATAAATACACCAAAACATATTATCCGTTATCCTTTCACATGCATCTCATTTAATTGGGTATGCCTATTAACATGAACAAACTCGACCAACAAAAATACAAATCGTATTAATTTTTTGTTCTTTTTGTTTTTTTTCTCTCCTGTTTTCCCCTCTTTTCCTTTTTCCTTCCACTTTTCGTTCCCATCTCTCTTCTCTCCTCCCTCTAAAATTTGGATTAATAAACTCTTGTCTTATTCTGTTGGTAATGTAAGGTAATAGGAGCCCATAAAGTCATGAAGAAGTTTAGTTTCATATGTGAGATATGCACCTTTAAGCTTTAAAAATGTAGAATGAACTTCATCCGTACTTCCAACTGATTTTATATAAACAACTTCATTTCCCCGCTGCAGTAAAGATCTGGATCTCTCTGGTGTATTAATTTTTTTCTTTCCCGTCTGTGTTGACCAGGGGGAGCACCTCGGCCTGGGCACGAGGACCAACATCTACTCGGGCACGCTGAGGGTGAAGAGCGAGGAGGAGGATGATGACGTGGGCTACTCCTCCTTCCAGGAAGTCAAGGTGGTCCTGAAGGTGCTGGGCTCTGGACACAGGGACATCTCATTGGTGAGCTGCTGTGACGACTTCTGCGTGTTTGTTAAATGTTTACAGTATTTTCTGTAACGTTGTGATCAAACTGTGTCTGCAGGCCTTCTTCGAAACAGCCAGCATGATGCGACAGGTGTCCCACAAACACATCGTGCTGCTCTACGGCGTCTGCGTCCGCCACCAAGAGAGTAAGCGTGCATTTTGCCCTTTGTCATCGTGAAAAAGTGTTTAAGGATTTATTTTCTGACCCTCGTCTCTGACTGTTGCGCAGACATCATGGTGGAGGAGTTCGTCCAGCTCGGCCCTCTGGATCTGTTCATGAGGAGGCAGCAGAGCCCGCTGAGCACGCCGTGGAAGTTTCAGGTGGCGAAGCAGCTGGCGTCAGCGCTCAGTTACCTGGTGAGGAGCACAAAAAAATATTTTTTAAAATTTATTAACTAATTATTGACATTTGCAGGGTTCCCACACGTCCTGGAAAACCTGGAAAATGATTGCCCAAATTTCCAGCCGTGGAAAACAAATGGAAAATGATGAAAAAAGTGAAATGTCCTGGAAAAGCTTAAATTGTCCTGGAAATTACTTGTCTTCCTTCTAGCTTGAAACATAGGAAATGAAGTAAAAATGTACTAGGTACTTAATGTACACGAAGCCCGAAAATGTGAGTAGGTAAAATAATGCAAGAAATAATAAAAAACATGACAAAATAAAATTCAGGCTAAATTAACAAAATCTATTCATAAAAAAGCAAAGTAAATATAGATTTAAAAATATGTATACGTATCATGCTGGAGAGTTAGAAACAAAGAAATTCTAAGACCAATAAGATCAATAGCTATAGATATTGTTCATCAACCTCTAATCTTGTTTTTTAGAAGGCTAACTAGAATTGAAAACTGCCCACAGCAACAATGTGACTTCAAGTCTTGGAAAAGTCCTGGAAAATGATTTCTAGAAAAGAGTGGAAACCCTGATGTGCAATAAACATTTTTACATGGGTTACAAAGTAATGCACACACACTTCACCTATTTGTCTGAAATGCCATATGAGAAAAGGATTTATACATAAATATATTCTTTTAAATGTTTTTTTTTTAATTAATGAGGATAATAATTATAATTACAGCAAAAATAAAGCATTGTAAATGTCACAGTTTTTGAAAATATAGATTCTGAAAATGAAATGTTTTCATGGTGGTGGACCTCTGCACAGGCAGACAAGATTAAACATGGATCAGAGAGCTCCATGTTAATAAACCGTGAAAACAGCTCAGAATTCAGTTGTCACGTAGACAAACCCGCCTACACTCAAGCTACATGATCAAAATTTTATGAAAAAGCACCAGCATGTAACTTAACTATTACAGGGATATTCTGTTTAACCTCTGATTATAAATATAGGATTTTTTTTTTCTTGAGAGGGAAAAAATGATTAAAATCCTAAATCCTTATTTTATTTTTAGGTCATATTTTTAGGTGTGCAATACTGCAGGAATTCACATTCAAAATCAGAATGCTAATTTCCATCCTAAACATACCATAAAAGAAGTTTAACAGAACTTTAAAAATAATTTAGAACTACAAACAGTAACAGCTACAGTTGCAATCAGAATTAAAGCTTTTCTGAAGTCCTCGTTTATTGCTTATGATAAAGTAACAAGTTAATAAAATTTAAATGTTAATCTATAAATATATTTAATGGTTGATCATGTGTCTGTCGTTAAAATATCAGGGCTGATCTGCAGTTATGTTAAAAGAAATTATAAAATGATTGCCCTGATGATGGACTTTGGTGATTTGTTAGACTTCCTTTTTTTCCGGAAGAGAAATGACGCAATGAGTGACATTTACGTCCTATTTCTGCTCATCTCCTTTGCATTTAACACACTTAAGTGCACTTTCAGGATGCCTCGAATACATTAGTGTGGGTATGTTTTTAAATATTAATATACATCATAGAAAATGATGTACCCAGAGTTCTGCCTTTGTTTTGTCTGTTAAAGCACTTTGTAAACATCTGTTTTTAAACAATCATAACTATTTTCTTTTTCTTTTTGAACATAATAAAATACAACACTGATAAATGTATATGTATGATTAGTCACTTGATTTCACATAAAATATAAAGTAAATAAGTAACATCTTTAACAAAACATAAAGACTGGAAAACATGGACATCTATGATTCACAAGAAGAATTACAGTGACATGAAACGTAAATAATACATTTACATAAATACATATTATGTGAGCAAGAGGGGATTAAGATATAAATATATATATATATAAAAATTAAAAAAGGAGAGAATGCAGAAGACTTTAATGTTATTATATTTCTTTTCCTCTCTTCCTCCTCATCCTCTCCTTTCTTTTCGATCCTTCCTGTTTCATAACTTTCTTTTTATCCTTCACTCTGATGTCTAACTTATTGACCTGCTCCTGTTTACAGGAGGACAAAAAGCTGGTCCACGGTTTTGTTTGCTCCAAAAACATCCTGCTGGCAAGAGACGGGCAGGGCGTCGACGAGGGAGGGCCCTTCATCAAGCTCAGCGACCCGGGCATACCAATCACAGTGCTGACTAGAGAGGGTGAGTGACTGAAGTGAGACCTGCAGCTAAGAGGAACGTCCACTTTGTTTCTGGTGAAAATAATGCTGACACACGCTGACGCCGCTCCGGTTTAGATCTGAAAACACGATCAGACTGATGATAGGCAGCATCACGATTACCACCTTTACATGAGAACTTAGGTTCCTCTTTAATTCCAAATAAAACTTAAATTAGAAAGATGAGAAATGACCATGTAGACGCTTCAAATTCCAAATGAAAATGGCCATGATGTTTCTTTAATTCTGAATTAACCATTCAGAATTAAATAATTCGTAATTAAAGTTTTCTATTTCATGTTTACATGGAAACAATAATTCCAAATAAATGGAAAACATGGCGGGAACAGGATGGCCTCCACACAAGCCGAGAAAGTTTATGTTATTAGAGCCTTAGAAGATTGTAAGTAATGAAACAGTGGATGGATGTAAGCATTAAAATGTGGACCTTTTTAATAGGGGTGTCCCAGTCCGATGTTTATATCAGTCTAATATCAGCAAAAAAACAAATATTGGATTAAATCAACCTGCATCTAAAATCTTTGATATAAGCACTCTGATACAAGCAGCCTATTCTAATTTATTTGTATTTATTTAATTCAGTTGTAGAATATGCAAATGTTTAAGTTAAACACAGTGGTTATTTGAGCCGGGCCTCGCTCATGGATCCCGAACCTGCTGAGGAGGATGAGGAAGAGCCGGAGCTTGAACTGGAGCGCGTGTCTGATTTTTTCGGCCGTGCACTGCCCTCCGCTGCAGGCGCTGCGAGAGGCTTGCTATCCATGCTAAGACTACCAGCCCCCCTGCTCTGGCTACCATCAGCTGGCAGCACAGGTGCTGTAATCACACCCTGCTTCACCAATTTACTAAGAATTAGAGCTTTAAGCTCTTTTTTGAGAGTTTGTTTAGAATAAACAATTTGAAAATGATCTGCAATTTGAATCAACTCATCCTTTCGATCAGTTTTAACGAGGGATCAATGTTAAATGGCTCCATTCTCCCCGTACTCAACAACAACTGCAAACAACAACAAATCCTACAACAATCCTATATTTAACACTTCATCGGGAACTTTAAAGGTATCCCGGACGAGCCCCCACTTATGTTACGTCCACAGCTCTTAAAGGGGTTAAAAGGAGGTAAATTGACACCAGATGTAAAGGTGAACAGAAACATTTTAATATGAAATAGGATACATTTTACAACAAAAGGGTATTTTCAGAAATAACTTAAACAAGAGATCTTTCAAAACAACCTAAATTAACAATAAACCTAATCTAAATCAAACGAACAGTCTGTTAACAGTCACGTTGCAAGTGCAGACAGGGTTTAGACGACAGGCCACCACAGAACAAATCGCCCCTGAATGAAGCCTCTGCTGACCTTTTGAGGCTCTCGCCAACGAAAACCCAGCTCCTGATTGGTGGACAGCATACACCAATTGAATTCTCCACCGGGCAGCCTGAGGAGAGAAGCTGACACACCCACACGCATGCGCACACACAGACTCACACAGGCAGACATATACACACACAACAGCCTAAACGTCTGGGGCTGTAACATGCAATATAAAAATATATATTTTTGTTTTTACTGCATTGCTTGAGGTCACTTTTCAGGGTCTTCTAATTTATTTTTCATTTATTTTATTTAATTGTACTATATTCTTATGTTTAAGGTTAAATTTATGAACCCATTGGTTAATAACAGATGGGTCAGTTTTTCTCATACCTACTGTTGCTGCCTACTGTTCTCTGTTTGAGTAACCTCACCTGATCAAGCCTTTTCTTACAGTCCATACTACAAAATAAGGAATAAAAGTCTTTTTGTTTTCTGCTGATATTGTATTGGATCAATATGAGTATCAGCCAATACTCAAGGCTGAAATATCGGTATCATATCGGAGGTGAAAAAGTTGTAACGAGACACTCCTAGTTATTTAAGTTTTCGTGTCCAAGTTGGTCGAGGAGAAAACTTTATGTTTAATAGATGTTAAAACTCTCTGTGTCAAATCATTTCAATAGAATGTCTTAAAAAGTTTTTCAAACTCAGATAAACACTGCATTTCCAAACTTGATAATCAGGCTTCCTCCTCTTTTTGAGGAGGATATACCAGCACTGCTAATGACAAAATACCGGAAAACTGAACAAAACAAACATTTCTGGTCAAGCAGAGGCTGTCAGAAATAGAAATCCCATTCCCAACCAATCAATGACCACTTTCCTGGACACGCTGATTTAAAAAGCAGATCTAAGTGGGGGGGACAGATAATGGCACAGCAAGGACATTTCTCAGATTTCCCCTCAAATGGCTGCTTCATGTTTCTGTGCAACAAGTGGCCCAAACATCATGTGGCTTCGCAGATGGATCCTCAAACCGCAGCACGGACTGGAAATGTTTTCTGGGCGCGGGAAGCTCCTCCCCTCGCTCTTTGTTCCCAGAACTCTTTACATTTTAGTGCCAGTTTCTGACCATGTTTCTTCATTTTTTTATGAACCACTTTTTATTATTATTTTTATTTGTATTCTAATATTAACAATAATGAACACATTGTCTTGTTGGTGAAAGGAGATAGATCCCATGGCTCACAATTTCATAAAAAATATAAACATCTGGTTAATAAAATTTCCAAATTCAACTAAGATGAATTTGTTGTCCTCCCCTTGATAACCTGAGCCTAAAGGTGCGTTCACACCGGACGCTACTAACCCTCCCTCGAGGCGTACAAGACGATCACTTCACTTGTCGCGCGATGTCAAAGTTAAAAAAAAGTTGATCTTTTCAGACGATGTCGTGTGTGACTGTGCAGCAGTGCCCGTGACAGACAGTTTTTCAACTGGACTACGGAGGAACAAATTTATGTCCGTGTGGGAAACATTAGTCAGTGAACATTAGTTCCTCCTAGACAGACCGCGGTAAACTCACAGATGATGCTGCTGCATCATCAGCTGCAGTGTTTTGTGTTTGATAAGTGAATGAAAAGGATACAGCTGGAATAATGTCCGCTTATACATCCTATTATATGATATATGATATGATCGCAGTGAAACTCGAGCGGACGTGACGTCACCGATCGACGGCCGATGGCAACGGTGACCAGAATGAGGTATTTATGGATGCGCGACGATACGTCAGTGGGCGACGCGATTTTGGTAGCTGGGTCACTTGCGGTGTGAACGCAGCATAAGACTGAAGTGGCATTTCTGACAATATTTCTCATTTTTTGTATTGGTGAACAATTTTTTATTATTATTTTTATTATTCATCTTAATGTTTACAATAATGAAGACATTGTCTTATTGGTGAAACAACAGAAAAGGAGATAGATCCTGTGGCTTACAATTTCATTAAAAATATAAACATCTGGCACTCACAATGAAGGAAAACACTTAGATGAAATAAACAAAAATAGCAAGTATAAAGCTTAAAGAAGGATTTAACCTTATATATTCCTTATATATTCCTCCCCATTATGTGTTATTTACCAGTGTTCTTGTTCCTTTTTTATTTTATTGAAAAAAAGGTTAAATGAATATATTACTGGTAGTGTAGATACATAATTGATCCCACACACTTTTGTACTGTTTGCTGAATCTGGGTTACAATTAAATGAGAGATACAATATGTATGATCGTTGTTTGTGTGGACCTGGATTTTCTTAATAAGCATTTTACCAGCATTTATATAATTTAACTTAAGTGCAATTAACAACACATGATTAAAGCCACCTTAGGCTTCTTTTTAATGCAACAAAAGAATGAATATTCACCAGTTTTAAAGCACAAATATATTACCCTCAACATTGTTTCCTATTATAGTTTTTACTCATACTTTATATTATATTTTAATGCCTCATAAAAGATATTTAGAAATACAATCTGGTATTTCAATAATGCACTATAACGGCATCCATAATGCCTCATAACTACACTTATAAGCAAACATAATGCTTCATGATGCTTTATATTAGGGCTGAACAATTAATCGCAAATTAGATTAAATCACAATATGACTTGTTGCAATTTTCAAATCGCAGAAGGTTCAATATTTTTAGCCCAAAATGTGTTCAACATTTTGGTACTGTGATGTAGTTTCTTGCAATTTCATGCCTATTTTTTACCTCTATTTATACACTTTTTTTCCCACTTTTGGACCATTTTTACCTTTTTTAACCGTGTTTTTATAACTTTATGCCTATTTTGCCCCCATTCATCTTTTTTTGGCCACTGTCAGAACCATTTTTGGAATTTTTACATGGTTTTTGAAATTTAATTTCAAATTTAATTCCCAATTTTGCTGCCATAATCAATTTTCCTAAGCCACTTCTGGATTTTTTTGGCCAATTTTTCCTCCATTTTTTTCAATTTCATACCTATTTTGCACCTATTTATTAACCTTATTCCGCTTTCATACCAGTTTTACCCAGTTTCTACAATTTCATACCTATTTTCCTTCTGTTCTTCACTTCTCCACTTTTTCTCCAATCTTTTATCCTTAGATTAATTTAATGTTGTATTGATTTTACTATAAAAAGATCTACTGCTTATGTTTGTTTAAGAATACATAAGATGAGGAACATTAAAACAATTACAGAGTAAATCGCAATATTGGGGAAAAAAATTGCAATTAGATTATTTTCTCAAATGTTCAGCTCTAGCTTATATCAACGGTCATAAAACATTATAATGTCATCTAGAATGAATTATAATGACTAGCTCTATCGTTCATTATAAGTGATATCATAATGTTTTATGACTGTTGACATAGTGCATCATAAAGCATTATGAGTGTAGTTATTGAATGCCCTCATGATGCATTGTGATTGTTGGGGCTTCATACCTCATAAAGCATCATGGATGTAGTGTTCATGAGTTTTCATGAGCATCCATGGAACAAGTCATTATAATTCATTATAAATGACATTATAATGTTTTGTGACCATTGATATAAAGCATTATGAAGCATTATGTTTGCTTATAAGTGTAGTTATGAGGTGTTATGGATGCCGTTATAATGCAATGTAAATGTGGGCTTCATAGAAAGTGTTACCTACAATCTTAGCAAAGAAAGCTGTTAATTGACTCGAAAAACAAACTAGCAGTCTCAGTTAAGTAGAAATATTTTATCCATCCTAAGTTATGCTTTATGTAGTTCTAGTTACTTATGATGAAGGTTAACTTTTGGAGTCAGTGTTTTTTAACGTGATAACAGCATCCAGAACAAAACACATCAGAGAGAAGAAGGGAGCTGAAAATGAACTTCACAAGTGTCCGTCTTTGTGTGTGCAGAGTGTGTCCATCGTATCCCGTGGATCGCCCCCGAATGTGTGAAGAACGTGTCCGCCCTGAGCGTGGCGGCGGATAAATGGGGCTTTGGCACCACGCTGTGGGAGATCTGCTACGACGGAGAGGTCCCGCTCAAGGAGAAGAAGCTCACAGAGGTAGGGAGCGAACGCAAGGACGAACAGTTCTGATTTGTTCTCCAGTTGTAAGAAAATGTGTCCCGCTGAAAACCTTTTCCCTCGCACTTCTTTATAGTCTTGAGCTGTTTTAACATTTAAGCCTGAACACACCGACCAAGACTGTCACCTTAAACTCAACAATCAAATGAACTTGAGAGTAAAAATCTACATTTAAACTTCAGGGCATTGCTGTCTTGACTTCAACAAAGGAAGCATACTTAAAAGTGGGCAGGCTGCAGAAAAATGACACCTTAACTAGGGCTGGGTATTGATTCAGATTTTCTGGATTGATTCGATTCGATATTACAAGGTCTCAAATCGATTCGATTCCATATTTATTCAGTCTGGGATATCTTAGTTAAAATAATGCTGTAAATTTAAAAAGTGACCTCTTGACCTGGTACATCATTAAAAATTGTTTTAACATGAAGAACTAAACCCAAAGCAGTTTCATTAATCATATTTTAATGATATGCATTAATGTATATTCTGCATATTACTTGTTTTTTGTCCAACTCGTATTTTCCTTTGTGCTTGTTAAATATAAAATACTGTACATCCAAACATCAGCTTTTAAACTTGCCAGTGGTGCTTCCACCATGTTTGTTTGCAAAAAAAATGGCAAGCTTAAAAAAAATAGGAAAATACAGAGCTGTGTGCAAAGCAGCTGGCCCACTCCTCATCCACAACACATCCATAGGCCTTCATTGTTAGGTAAAATGGTCTGATGAAAATTGCTGTGTTTCGAGGAGGCTCTGATATCTTTGATTTGTTCAAAAACTGCTCTGATTATTTATTTATTTATTATTTTTTGGAAAAGTGACCTCTCCACTTTCCCCTGAAACCTTCTCGAATTGCTCTGTCGCATGCATCCCAAAGAAACATGATTTTTTTTTTGTTTTTTAAAGGGATGTGAGTGCTTAGGAAATAAAATATGACAAAAACTATGGGCTGTTTTTCAGAATCTATAGGCTGATAACACAAGGAGTTTGGGGGCCTTTAAATCAACACTTTATACTTTATATTATGTCAACAATGTACTCAATCAAGCAGTCCTCTTTGTATACATTTCTATAGCACTGTTCATATCAAGTGTTATCTCAAGGCACTTCACAACAGAGCAGGCTGAAGACAAACTCTACATTTTGTATTCATGTGTATAAATATACTGTACAATGATGTCCATTCCATTACAGAAAAGATTGTGAGAATACAAAACACAGTAAAAACAGGCAAGCTTAAAAAAAAAAAAAGGAAAATACAGAGCTGTGTGCAAAGCAGCTTGCCCACTCCTCATCCACAACACATGTATAGGCCCTCATTGTTAGGTAAAATGGTCTGATGGAAGTTTCTGTGTTTCGAGGAGGCTCTGATATCTTTGATTTGTTCAAAAACTGCTCTAATTGGATTTTTCGATCAGAAAAATGACCTCTCCAACACTTGCCCTTGAAACCCTGAATTGCTCTGTCGCATGCATCCAGAAAAACATGTTTTTTTTGTTTTTATTAAATGTATGTGAGGGCTTAGTGAATAAAATATGACATTAAAACTACGGGCTGGTTTCCAGAAACTATAGCCTGATAACGCAAGGATTTTTCTGGCCTTTAAATCAACACTTTATACTTTATATTATATCAACTCTTTACTCAATCAGTCCTTATTTGTATATTATTCTATAGTGCTGTTCATATCAAGTGTTATCTCAAGGCACTTTACAACAGAGCAAATAAATGTATTTGTCTTCATTTTATCCAGAAACTTGAACATTTAGAGAGTCCAGGAGCTGAATGCAGGTTTAAAAACATCCTTATTTTCAGTGCACCTCCTGATTTTTTGTCTCTGTGCCGAGCAGAAGGAGAGGTTTTACGAGAAAGAGTGCCAACTGGCCACCCCGGACTGCAGGGAGCTGGCCGAGCTGATGACCCACTGCATGAACTACGATCCAAAGAAGAGGCCCTTCTTCAGGGCCATCGTCCGGGACATTGACATGCTGGAGGAGAAGAGTGCGTATGATACAATTAGACAGGTTAAAATGTGAATTCTCAGTTTCCTAACGCAGGTAAGGCCCGTCAGAGGTGAGCTCCACAGAGGCCGTTACTGACGGTTGGGATTTGATCTCGATCGTTTGCATGATTCTGTTTCTCACCTGCAGCAGCCTGGTAAACAGAGCAGAGAGTCACAGTTGTTTACTCAACTGTGATGTTCATGAGGAAGTTCACTGAGTGCACGCACACCGAGCTCCCCCCCTCTGACGGGCCCCACGGCAAAGACATCCGACTCTGCTCTGACTCCTGCTGGTGTGATGAAGGAACTGCAGTCAGGTTCACAGACAGAACAGCTGCAGAAACGACCTGAAATATACAACTGTACTGCAGTAAAATATACAATAATGACAGCAAATAGACACAAATATAACGCAGAATATGCATGCAATATAAGTACACCACATACATATATACTGCAGTAAAATCTACAGTAATGACAGCAAATATATACAGTTGTAATACAGAATATGGGTACAGTAATAGTACACCACATAAACCTATACTGCAGTAAAATTTAGAGTAATAACAGCAAATATATACAGAAGTAATGCAGAATATGCATGCAGTAATAATACACAACATACATGTATACTGCAGTAAAATATACAGTAATAACAGCAAATATATACAGAAGTAATGCAGAATATGCATGCAGTAATAATACACATCATACATCTATACTGCAGTAAAATATACAGTAATAACAAAAAACATATACAGTTATAATGTAGAATATGCATGCAGTAATAATACACAACATACATCTATACTGCAGTAAAATATACAGTAATAACAGTAAATATATACAGAAATAATGCAGAATATGTATACAGTAATAGTCCACCTAATACAGCAAGTAGATACAGTTATAATGCAGAATATGCATGAAGGAATATTAGACCTGTTGAAGCCTCGTTCATTAGTTTGTGTTTTTATGTGTTTACTGGTTGTACATTTAAATACAGTCAGTCTGTCGATCACTGCAGATCTTCTCAAACTCTGCTATGACAGTTAAATAAACTCAGTGCTGATTCCGGTCAGTGTGTGTCCTGAAAGTGGAGCAGCCGAGCGGTTTGTTTTATGATGTTTTTGTTTCTCCCCACGCAGACCCCTCCATCAAACCCAAACCAACACCAGAAGTGGACCCGACCGTGTTCGAGAAGAGGTTCCTGAGGAAAGTCCGAGAACTGGGAGAGGTGAAGACCGATTTTATTTATTCTCATGAGCTCTTCAGTGAGAGCTGATCAATGTTTGGCTTCAGTTTAATGATCTCGAGGGAGTGAAGACTCTTATTTCACAGATCATAGAAGAGAAAACTGAAATATGACATCTTATGAAGAGTTTTATTGAACTAAACAGCAGAAAGCAGGCAGGGCCCTCCGATCATCTTAACCCTATAAAGCCAATTGTATCATATTTGATACATGCTTTTATAATACCTCTATCTAACCAACATGATCAACAAATTACAAAAAAAACATCTGAATACAATCAGATAAATGATAAAAATGTCCTCAAATGGATTATCAGTTGCCAAAAACACCTAATGTATCAAATGAGATACGAAAAATCTATATGTTGAATTTTATGGACATTTTGATTTTTATGGATTTTAGCAGAAAGTGAAACAAACATTTCAGCTCCAAAAAATGTGAATTTTCTGGCTATAATCTATGGTCTTGGGCCTTAAAGGGTTAAAGGCATAGTTCAGATTTTTTAGTGAGTGTTGGTTTTCAACATGTTAAGCCTTTTTTTTAACCTTATGGCTCTCTTGCCTGTTGTTTTTACCTTAAGTGTTCAGAAAGGTGCTTTTAAATAAAATGTATCATCATTATTATTATTATTGAAAGTAGGGCTGGGCGATATGGCCTAGAAATAAAATCCCCGATTTTTTTCCACAACACTTGATTTACGATTTTAATCGATTTTTCCCTCCCTAACAGAAACTAAACTCCCAGTGACATAAAAATGAAACAAATCAAGTTTTGCCTTTATGTTGTCTAAATGTTTCCCTCTTAAAGTCAAAGTCTGGGTCATAAAAGGTTGATTATGTAGTATAAACATAGGCAGGTTTGTCTACATAAACACTAAAAGACTGAAGTATTTTTACAGTATTAGCATGAAACTCTCTGATCAATATTTAATCTACTTAAATAACAAATACATGCCTATAAAAGTGCTTGTGCAAACACTACAAGGCCGACCATCATGAAAATTTTATTTTTTTTCAAAAATTACAACTACTTACAATTAGACTAAGGCAAGAAAAAAAATCTAGATTTTCAATTTTTTAAATCTTCTGCAGAAAATAATTCGAATTAATCGATTTAATCGATTTTTTGCCCAGCTCTAATTGAAAGTCTCAAAAACACTTAAAATAGGTTTCTGATATATGAGGAAAATTCTTAAATCAAGTTATTGAAATGAAAGTGTTCAAGAGAAATGAGAGTTTGGAAATACATGACGCCTTAAACAATCTTCCCTTTTTGAAATACAAGACCTAAAAAGTTAAACAATACTTTTTTTAATAGCAACAAGGCTTTACAGAGACTTAGATAAGTGTCTGAAGTGTAAGGCCCTATAAGCCTTAAATTAGTTTTGAAATAGAATATTTTTTGAAAGTCTTCAACATGATGTTTGAAATTTAAGTCTTTAATAAGGTCATTAATCAGGGTTTGAAATATAAGGCCTTAAAAAGTCTGAGAAAGACTTTTAACTATGATTTAAAAATACAACATCTTAAAAAGGAATAGTATCTTTGCAATATAAACCATGAAAGAGTTTTAAATCACATTTTTGAATTTTAAAGCCTTAAAACTTCTTTTACAGGTTCTTCAAAACTCTAACATTCAGTTTTATAATATCTCTCTCTCTATGTATATATATATATATATCCATATATATATGGATATATATATATATGTATATATGTATGTATATACATACATATATACATATATACATACATATATATGTATATATATATATATATATATATATATATATATATATATATATATATATATATATATATATATATATATATATATATATATATATATATATATATATATATATATATATATATATATATACATATATATGTATATAATGAAATATTAAAAATAGCTTTTTGAGATAGAAGGCTTGAAATGGTCTCAAAATTCTAAAGATTAGTTTTTGAAAGAAGTGAAAGAAGTGATTTTTGAAATAGAAGGCCTCACTGTCTGGATCCGCCATGATGAAAACTGTGATTTTTGTGAATAACTACTGAACTAAAATAGATATCATTATGAATCCAGTTGCTAATGGTATGTTTTCATGGTCAAGGAATCTAAATATTTAGATGAAATAAAGGTAGGACTAATATTTATGATGAAAATCACAATATGGGAGAGGACTGTGGCGCTGGTGGAGGTCTGCGCTCTCTGAGTGCTTTTCTATTTATTGTGGTTATTTTTATTTTTATTATTATTTTTTTTTGTTGATATCGTTATTTGTATTACTATTATTGTAATAACTGATATTATTATTGTTATTGTAGTTATTATTATGGTTATTGTTATGGTTATTAATTTATATTATTATTAATTTTTTCCTATATTGTATTATTATAACTATTATTTATAATTTTTATTATTATTATTATTATTAATCTTATATAATTATAATAATTATTATTATTAATCTTATATAATTATTATTAAATTTATATTGTTATTATTATTATTAATTTTACTATATTGTATTATTATTACTATTATTTATCATTATTATTATTATTAGTATTATTATTATTATTATTATTATTATTAATGCTGATAAATGACTTCTTTGTCCATTATGGTTCCTCCAGACAGTTAAAATGTCCCTCTGGCAGTGAAGAAGTTGTTCATAGAGAAGTAAACTTGTTCAATCCACCTGAATCCACTCCTCTTTCCTCACAGGGTCACTTTGGGAAGGTGGAGCTGTGCCGCTACGATCCCCGCGGGGACAGAACCGGCGAGCTGGTGGCGGTGAAGTCCCTGAAGCCGGAAACCCGTGAGGAGCAGAGCACCAACCTGTCCCGTGAGATCGACATCCTGAAGGGGCTGTACCACGAAAACATCGTCAAGTACAAGGGCATCTGTCTGGAGGAAGGTACGAGGACAGTCCATGCCGCCACCGCTGCGGTTTGACCTAAACGTGTTTAATCTGATTTTTACTGTCGTCCAACAAACGAGGTGTTGGTTTGATATTCTGCCTCAGTCACAGCGGGGCCAGGGTGAACTTTTCTGATTTAAAGTGAAACTAAAGAAACACGGTCAAAGGGAAACGGGTCGAGTTATGTGGCCTAAACTTTTCCAGAATAAATATTCTTATGCCGACGATGGGATGCCATCAGAGAGACATTTTTGTCAAACGGATCAGCCTAATTATTTTTATGTTTTAGACTTGGTCAGTTGTTTTTTTCACCAATTTACCAAGTCTGAAACATCCTCATATCTGATGAAATTCAAAATATATTAATATTTAAATTACAGTAAATATATTGATCAACATAATTTTAGGTTTGTTATTATTTAGACTTGGAAATAGTTTTTTTGCAACATTTTACCAAGTCTAACTGTACATTCACACCAGAAGTGATCTGAGCGTTGGTGGCGTCCAGCTCCCATTCATTCGATCGAGGCGGCGGCGGCGATCACGAGCGTCACGAGCGTCACGAGCGGCGTGGAGCGGCGCGATGGAAGTGCGGCAAGCGATGAGCTGAAGTTGGGAGAAGGTCAACTTTATGCAAATGAGCAGTGGCGCAAACGAGGCGTCAGCCAATTACAGGCCGATCTAGATTCCAATTGCGAAGACTTTGAGAGGGAGGACGAGAAAACAAGGGAGGAAAAACTGTCCCCAGCCCCCCCAAGTGTGATCAACGGTGAAAGAGGGAACAGAAGTCCCATGTGCATCACATATACACGTTCCAACCCCCCATATAACCTCCCGTTTTGTGCAAATGTTGCATAAAAAGGGGGGTAAAGTCATAACAATCAAATAAGCTGTTGTTTAAGGGTCACAAGACTGTGTGTAGGTCTGTTTACTTGTCTTATTTTAGTTCAGTCTTTATATATTTACATAAAAGTGTGAAAACGAGATGGTGAAAGGAGATGGTGATTCAGAACACATCAGCAGCGCAGCTTTGTAAGCCCCGCCTCTCCGGTCGCTCACATCCAGTCCCCTGCCTGCGTGCTTCTGTGTGTTTTCAACTGCCAAGCGGCGCGGTGAGAGCGGCCAGAGCGTCGACAAGCGATTTTGACGCTTTTGATGTGAACGTACAGTATAACAGTGCTTATACCTGACGAAATGTAAAATAATGCATAAATATATAATTTTCAGTAGATATATTGATCAACATTATTATGTTTTTTATAATTTAGACTTGGTAAAATGGTTTTCCCAAGAGTTTACCAAGTCTAAAACATCCTCATACCTGACGAAATTTAAAATTAATGTATAAACATATAGATATCTGTAGATAAATTGATCAGCATATTTATATCTGTTATGTTTTAGACCTAGTAAATAGTTTTCTTTACCAATTTACCAAATCTAAAACAATGAGCATACCTGATGAATTTTAAAATAATGTATTTATATATATTTTGCAGTAGCTATATTGATCAGCATAATTACATCTGTTATGTTTTAGACTTGGTAATTGTTTTTTTTCACTAATTTACCGAGTCTAAAACAATGCTCATATCTGATATTTTATAACAATGTATAAATATATAATTTAGATAAATATATTGATAAAGTAGGAGGTAACACACTAAACTGAAGGTTGGTTGTTTGCTATTCTTTTGGTTTTTGTTTTGTCTGAATCACTGAATTTTTGCATAAACACAGTTTTTGCTTTTGTAAAATATGGAAGTATTTATGTTTCCTTAACTGATGGAGACTTGATAGTTTCACTTCTTCTTCCATCCTTTTTTGTACAATAGATTTTATTAACTTTTTCAAGTTTAATAAACACACTGCAACATACAAACAAGTGAACTTTGGCCACAACAAATATGTCCTCCATACAGAACCATTTTGTTATCCAAACTAACCGAAAGTCCATAGAAATGTTTTATATCTTAAATATGTGCGTGTACCTGTTACACTCTTTTAAATACATTCCTCCATCCTTTTTTAATATATTCTAAAACCTTATTTTTTCCTTTATTTCTGTTTTTCCGTCACTCTTTTGAAATATTCTAAATAAATAAGGCTCAGTAGCTCCTGGTTTGTGCTTGGCTGTAAATCTAAACTCTGATGCTGATGTGTCTGCAGGCGGTCAGGCCGTCAAGCTCATCATGCAGTACGTCCCGCTGGGCAGCCTGAAGGACTACCTCCCCCGAAACAAGAGCAAGACCAACCTGTGCACGCTGCTCAGCTACTCCACCCAGATCTGCAAGGTGAGCCCCCCTCTGCACCGGCCTCATGTTTCAGACTGTAAGAAGGTCGTCTGAAGCTGACTTTGGTTTCATGTCTCTTTAAGGGGATGGAGTATCTGGGCTCCAAGAACTACATCCACCGGGACCTGGCTGCCAGGAACGTGCTGGTGGAGAACGAGAGGACAGTGAAGATCGGAGACTTCGGCCTCACCAAGTGCATCAAGGAGAACGAGGGCTACTACACGGTGAAGGACGAGGACGACAGCCCCGTGTTCTGGTGAGTCCAGGAGGACGAGGAGGGAATTAAATCAAACTAACACTGATAAAACACCAACAAACAGGAGGAGAGCGGCTTCTGGTTAAAAAAAAAGTTTGATTGGTCAAAGAGAAAAAATGTTATTACATCATAAAGATTGACGAGAAAGAAAACTGCAGTGATTTAGCTCTGTATCCAAATGCAGCACAAAGCATGGAGTTCATGTTACTTACCTTACGATCAAATTAAATCTTCTAATATTACCCACAGTCATATCCCAAAGGGCAAAAAAATTAATACATTTATTAAATATTAATGTTTTTGACTTTTCAGTCCAAATCCAACACATTGATTTATGAAGACATAAAACTTAATGAATAAGGATGTGTAAGATTTGCACAGCTGTTGGTTCAAAAGTCACATGAAAAAAGGGTTTTGAATATTTTTAATGTTTAATTTTTTTCAGATTCTTTTGAATAACACATTTATGTGCTTAGCTGTACAACTCTGGGTATTGACACTGTTTACTATATATAATTAATCTTAAAATGATCGTTGCTGCTTATTAGTTGACATATCTGAAACTGTAGAAATCCAAAGTAAAAAAAAAATCTCATGCAGTAGACTAAAAATACCATTTTTTTCCAATTTTTCTAATGGAAACAAAGTAACTAAAAAACAACGAAGCCTGTTTTTCCAGTCCAAATCATACACATTTATTTATGAATATTAAAAATATTTCAAAAATATTTAAAATTTTATGTGTTAAATAACCTATTTTGTTATAACTTATCCAACTTAAGTTTTTTGTTGTTATTGTTGGTTTTGTTGGAAAAAAATGTATTTTTAAGATACATTGAAAAGTGATACAATGACACATTTCAATAAGAAGAGAATAAGAAAAAAGAAAGACTAAGTCAAGATACATTAAAATAAAGAATCAAAAAGCAACAAAGAAAGGAACAAACTGCAAAGTCACTAAAAAGCTGTAATATAAACTACAAAGGGATCAAAAAACCAAAAAGGTAACCATTACAAAAATCCAAAATTTAAAATTACACTCTTTTGTAAAAGTAGATTTTGTTTAAGGATTTTAACATAAAGCAGTTTTTATGAATAAGCTTTAAAATATATTATTTTTTATATTCATCACAACTTCTCGATGGTGATTTTTAACCAACATTAAGTGTTTTTTGCTTTAATGGAAGGGAGATCAAAAATTTCAGTGTGAATGGGTTTAAATGGGGCATTTTTGGCCCTTAATGGTGTGAGTGTGACACTTGTTCATGAAAAGTGCGTAAAATCTGACACCCTCTAACCATAATGCTTCTTCTCCAGGTACGCCCCGGAGTGCCTCAGTCACTGCAAGTTCTACCTGGCCTCGGACGTGTGGTCGTTCGGCGTGACGATGTACGAGCTCATCACGTACTGCGACAGCGCCAAGAGCCCCATGTCGGTCAGTGAGCTCCTCTCTCTTTGGTTTGGAAGGCTTTGGTGATTTTTACTCGTTCATCATATTTCCAGAATAGAAAAGGCTGTTAGTTTATCCCGGCATTGAGCGGGAGCAGGCAGTGATCAGGACGAGGCAGATGGCGCTGGTTTGAAGCCAGGGCGACAGATGACAGACTCCACCGGGAGTCCAAACTGAAGCCAGAGCCAGCACCGAGAGCTCGGTCTATCATCACCAGCTTTCATTTACAACCAGCCTCTAACCGGCAGTTTTAGCCTGATCGACCTTTAGCTGACGGCAGGAGGAGGCCACAGTGAAGGTGGAATGACTCCTTAAAGGGATACGACAACCTTTTGTTTTCATGTCTCTCCTCACTCCTGAGTCCATTACAAGCAGATAGACACCATTCTTCTACTGTGTGTGCAGAGACGGGCAGAGCTCGCCCAACGCTAACTAGCTTAGCTCAAACACTAGGAGTCAATGGGGAGTGCGAGCTTGCCTCTGCCTACATCTTAAATTGCGTTATCTTCTAGTATCATCATATTATCTTCTTCTACTCTGAAAACGGAGGCTTTGGTTTGTTGACCTGCTTACAAGCACATGGTGGTTTGAGCTAGAGATGTGACATTCGCGAACGAGTCGAATCTTTTGAACAACTGGTCATGAGAACAATATGAAAAGATTTGCAGTTCGGAGTGAGCAGTTCGTTTTTGCCGGGAATTTGCAGTCAAGAATGGCGTGCAAACGAACGGCTCACTCATGCATGTGAATTGATTTTTACTGGTCACTTAGAAGAGCTGTTCAAAAGACTCAACTCGTTCATGAACGTCACATCTCTATTTCAAACCATGTAGAAGTAGGTCAAGAAAACGAGAAGATAATATGATGATAGCAGAAGATAACGCGATATAACACAAGTCACAACAAGCACACAGGACTGTTTAGAGTTGCTGAAGAGTTTATCTGGTAATTAAAGGAAGAGGCAGGCTAACACTACCCATTGACTTCCAGTGTTTGAGCTAAGCTAATTAGCAGTGGGTGAGCTCTGCCCGCGTCTTCCTTGTTACTTCACACAAAGTAATAGAGTCTATCTACTTGTCATGGTCTCTGGAAGAGGTTAAGACACAAAGAGAAAAAAAAGTATCCTTTAAAATCCTTTTTGAACCTTTTTGTCATAAAATCCGAACCACTATGACTGCAGTCCCCAAAATAATTAAAGCAGTTTTATCAGGTCGGATTTTAGTCCATTGTTATTAGTCAACATTGAACACTAGAGTCAAACCCAAAGAGGCAGTGATGTTTATACAGTAGTGGAAAAATGATATTATTGAACTTAAAAAATGTTAATTACACCAAAATGTCTGATATTTCAGTTTATTTTAAAACCTGGCTCCCATGGCATATATCAAGAATAAAGCAGCCCTGTGCAAACGTGGATGACGACTGCATCTGAAATCAGTTCTGTTGTGTTTCCGTCTTCGTCTTCAGCTCTTCATCAGCATGATCGGCAAAACTCATGGTCAGATGACGGTCTTCCGTTTGGTGAAGCTTTTGGCGGAGGGGAGGAGGCTGCCCCGTCCGGAGGGCTGCCCCGAGGCGGTAAGCGTTTCTGTGTCTTCACAAGCAAGAATTAGACATTTCAGATTAAATTTAGATAAATCAAGGGCTCACCTTTCAGCAGATGATCACTTTATAAAGCTAAATAAATGTATCTATAAATACAAAGCCTGATTCCAATGAAGTTGGGACGTTGTGTAAATAAAAATAAAAACAGAAACAATGGTTTGCAAATCTGTTCAACATTTATTCAACTACAAAGACAAGATATTGTCCTTATATGAACACCTACCTTTTTAGAGCTTTAACATGAATTACCTTTTAGTGTTTTTATTCTAACTCACTTTTATTATTTTTTATTATATTTTATCTTCTCTGTCTTTTATTTTATTTTCCAGCTTTTCTTTTTTTTTTTTTTTTTACTTCATTTCAGTGTTTTTTTTTTTTTCTTTTTCCTATTTTATTTTATGATATATTTAATTTGACACTTTAACCTAACCTCCAGTGTTTTCTCATTTTTAAACCTTTAAGATGGCATCTCCTTGGTACGTACCGGGTACAGCAGTGTGCTTTATTATTTTGTATGAAAAGTGCTATAGAAAAAAAGTTTGATATTAAATGTTCAAACTGATAAAATTAAGTGTTTTGTTGCAAATATTCACTCATTTCAATTTAATGCCAACATCATGTTGCATGCATCAGTCCACGCCTGTCTGCACTGAACAGGTGGAGATTAAACAAAATAAAGGGAAGTTTATCATGTTGAACATTAAATATCTTGGATGTTGATTTGTAAATAAACAGGTTTATTCTGGTTTTTGATTTACACATCCCAACTTCACTGGAATGGAGGTCTGTTTTACTTTTTTCTGCAGAAATTTGGCCTAACAAATCAACATTTAGTTTGTGTTTTTTGAGTTTCCTGTTGTAGCTCAGTTTTGATTTCACAGATAGTTCCGTCATACATTTTGAACTCTGTCCGTCCGTCTGTGTTTCTGCCTTATTTCCGTCTGACGCTGCGTTTACCTGGCAGGTGTACGAGCTGATGCGTTGCTGCTGGGAGCAGATGCCCGACAAGAGGATCACCTTCGAGCGCCTGATTAAGGAGCTCACCAACCTGCAGCAGACGTTCCAGACGCAGAGCGACTCTTAAACCGTTTTGGCTCTCGTTGGGAGGCGGACTTTATTCTTCTGCCCGGATGTAAACAAACACATCTGGACTCGGCATCGGCCCGTTAGAGACTGTGATGAAGGCTCGGCCTGCATCCTCACTCAGCTCGTCAGAGACTTTCATTTGTAACCATCGATCCATGTAGTCGGCCATTTTTCACTTTTTTATTTGACGCTCTCGTGTTTGTTTGTTATACTGATGTTTTATTGGACGGCTGATCTTTGAGCTCTCGCCCGTGCTGATGGGAACAGTCTGCTTCCACGTGGACTGCTGTGGACTCTGAAGGCCTTATGATTGTGGACTGAGGTTTAGAAAAAGAAGCTTCTGGAGAAACTTTCTGGGGTTGAAAGGATGGAGACGGCGGAGCATGAAGTCTGATTCTGGTTCCTCTGCCTCTCTGTCCTTTCAATATTCAAGAAAGAGAAATAAAACTAAAATAAGATGTGAATGAAGAGGACAGCATCGGCCTGCACCGTGCCAAAGCCTCTGCAGACAGCATGTGCTTTACTGAAACACTGATGGATGGGTGGTGCAGCAGGTCCGGGCCTCACAACAACAAAATGGTCTTCATGTGGAGTGGCATGTTCTCCCTGTGCTTGCCTGCTGCACTCCAGTTTCCTCCCACAGAACAAAATCATGCCGGTTAGGTTGATCGGTTAGGCTGCGGTCGAATAGTCGCTTCCTAAGTCCTTAGGAAAGATGAGAGAATCCAACTACACTTTCTCTACGCTATGTTATCATGTGATGGCGGATGTTACTGCTGCAGTGAAACTACAGTTTTCTGAAGATGGACTACAAAAGAGGCATCATGTATCATGACAATGTTGTTCCTTTAGACAATTTGAACTTTAACAACAGTAAAAATGAGGTGTGCCTAACCGATGTTGAAGTGAGGATGTAAATAAGTCTGTCCTCTCATTATCAACATGAACACCAATCAGAGCATGAAAATAAATGAACTGAAGGAAAGAAAGGCACAAACTGTTAAGACCACAATCTAATAGAGTACAAATGATTCAGATTGAACCAAGTTTAAAACAGAATCAACATCAAATGTCTCATATCCTGCTCTCTTCAGAGAATCAGACTGCTGGAAAGTTAAGGCAGGTTTTGGTAAACTTTAGAAAGGATGAACAGCAGAGGGAACTCACATGGTCTGAGGGATTTGTTGTTATTATTCGGTTGAATTCGGAAGCGGAATATTCTTCTCTCCTTTTGTAAAGGATGGTCCGGTGTATCCTATGCTAAAGGAGATAATAAAGGAAGCATTGAGTCTCCTTTCCTCAGCATTTAGACTATTCAAATAGCTCTAATCACGAACTACTTCCGATTAATTTCACTCCGTTAGGAACCTTCCTAAGCAAAAATGACTTTTCGACCGCAGCCTTAGTCTCTCTGTGTGGCCCTGTGATTGGCCACACAGAAAGGGAGAAGTGGTGTAGATGATGGAGTACGGCTTCAGCCCGCTCTTTAGTGAAGTTGGAATCATGATTTCTGGTCATTAGTATCTCCAGGTGATGTATTTTTAAGTCTGATTATTCACTTTTATAACAAAGCTCGGCTTGTAAGAAGCACACGGCTAAATGTGTAATAAAGGGTAAAAGATTTATAGTTTTCCGATTTCTGCAATTTCAGACAATGCAATCATGTGATCGCCAAAGCTGACCCAGGATCTGTTGTGCCAGCTATTTTACAAATTTGCAGCAATGTGCGTTTACAGAAGTGTTGGTGCATCAACACAGAGCCTCTGTTTAAGTTGGACTATCCCTTAAATAATGGAAGCTGATTATTTATCACCATATTAGAAGATGAATCATGTGTTTTGCCCTTCCTAACTGTTGTCTAGACTGTAAACATGGTGAACATTACACAGAAGTTTGATCTGAAGAAAATCATGAATCGAATTGAAATCATCCCACAGGTGAACGATCCTTACAAGCTGAGCTTCGTTGTAAAGTTGCCTGATCACGCTTTCCAATGATATAAGATATAATACCAACATAAAGTAAGTAGAATGATGTCTCATGGTCATCAGCCACATCCTGTCAAATCAGCCTCCATTTTTATCTTCTAATATTTTAATTAGGTTCACATTTTAACCGAGTTTAAAGATGTTTAAGCCTTTTTTTTAGCCTTGAATAACTTCTGCTCCATGAGGCTGAGCAGTACCAGCTGCAAACACTTGAGGGCAGCACTGCTTCACTTTCCTCACTTCTTCTTTCTGGAGGTGAAGTCTTTCTTCTCTCATTAAAAACAAAAGTATATGATCAGTGTTGGAGATGCTTCTGGAGACCATAAGAGTTCAGAGTCAAACCCAACATGGCATTTTCTTTTCTGGTGTATGTGCGTTTTATTTGTACCTTTTCATGTTTTAATTTTCAGTATGAAACCATATAACGATGTATTTTCTGTGTGTAGCTCTTTGAGCAGAGGGACTTTTCAGCTCTGGATCCATCAGCAGGATGTTATCGTGACTTCAGAAACGGTCAGTCCTTCTTTAGTGCAACTGTGAACAAAAAAAAAGACTGTAAAGAGGAAATGTTTCGCTTCAGTCCACATTTTATTTAGGAATGTAAAAGACAATTCCTTCTGCTCAGAGAAAAGAAATATATATTTTCAAAAAAATAAGACAAAAGAAATACCTATGGAGGGTAAAAGTATCCATAAATACACATGAAAAAATAAATAAAATCAATGTTCATTGTGTCCTGTGTGCGTCAGTTCATATGCAAATATATTAACTACTAAAACAGTTTGATCCATATATTACAGTTTGTAAGTATGCATGCTAAAGTCGCCCGAGAAAGACCTTCTTCACAGTAAACAATAGAAAATTTAGCAAAAAATCTACAGTTTATCTCAGGTCAAAAAAAATCCACAAAAAAACTCTTTACAAAGCAGAAGCACGGCAGATCGAGACGCCCCTACAGCCGAACAACAACATGTGATTAACACACTCAAACGCACTATTGCAAAGTCCAGCTTCACCTTTGAGCTCGTTAAGGGTCACAAACGGAGCTTTTCCACGGCGGTATCAGCTCAGCTTCGCTCGGTCTTCATTAGGGATGTATCCTGCTGCGGTTTTTCAGGTTTTAAGTGAGTGGAGCTGAAACTTACGCCGGAGATATACTTGCTGTTCACAAGGTGGACACAAGATGGCCGCCACGTGTTTCCTGCATCGATGCGGCAAAAGTTTTAAAGACAAACTGACGAGTTCAGACCACGACACAAACATGATGAATCATCCAGCTGATGATAAATCCTCCTTTAGAAGGCAGGCAACAAGGAAATAAGGTTGGTGTATTAATTCAACTGGTGACCGTGCACATTGGTGCCTTGTAGGTGCCTTGTGCCTTGTATGTTTATACTACATAATCAACCTTTCATGACCCAGACTTTGACTTTAAGAGGGAAACATTTAGACAACATAAAGGCAAAACTTGATTTGTTTCATTTTTATGTCACTGGGAGTTTTGTTTCTTTAGGGAGGGAAAAATCGATTAAAATCGTAAATCCAGTGTTGTGGAAAAAAATTGGGAATTTTATTTCTAGGCCATATCGCCCAGCCCTAGTGCCTTGGTTGTGTTAGCTTGGCCTTCTCTGGCTGTATTTCCTCATATTTAACCTGTTCAGTCCAAAAGTCCCCGAATTCGGGAATGATTGATGCTCTCCAACAAAAACGTAAGAAAAAATGACCTACTCATGTAGAAATATAGTCATGCTGCACATCAAATTAAACAGGACATTTTCAGCTACACAACCATATAAGCCATTTTTACACACACCAAACACAATGTCAACACCAAGCAAATGAATTATCAAATATCCAAATCTGTTTCACTTTGATTCAAACTTGAGTTGATTTGTATGGATTTATTTGAATGGGAAAATGTAGAGAGTTCTGCTTGATTTTTCCCAAAAACAAACACAAAAACTGTCAAAAACTTCCACGGATAAGCAGAAAAAGATAAAAACTGTTGTAATTGGGTGTAATGAACACCAAAAGTGACATAAAAGTGAAATCTAAGTTTTGGTTTATCAGAAATGTCAAATGGGACTAATGGAGCCAAACAGCCAAGATTGGGCCTGACCACTCTGTAGTAAAACCTCTCTAACTTTGCTCTGCATCACTTTATCAGACTCAAACTTGGCAGAAGTAATGTTCACATATTTTCACATTCATTCATAGAGTTCTAAAGCTGCAGCTGCATCATTCCAAAGAGATATTCACAATAAAACTTGTTTGTTTTTAGGCGAGGATGAAATGTTCAAATGATTGTGACTTCTATCTTCATTTCCTCTGTCCCAGTAACACATATACTGATAATTCACATCTGGACAAATCTCTCAAGTGTTACTTTATTATGACACCTAATTATTCAAATAGACCTTGTGGTTGCAGAGATACTCTCTTTTCTTTATGAGTTTGTCATTTTCAAGCAGAAGGCTTAAAAAAGGGGGTGAACAGATTAAATTTTCAGGATTACCACCATGTTTGCGGTTTACTTCTAACACAACAGGTAGTTACATACAGCCTGAGATCTTTCGCGCCCTCTAGTGGTGTTCTTCAGTAACACACATCACATACAGGCAGGTATATAAACAAAAAACAATTCACAACACCAATGCAAAAAAAAACTGCAAGTATATCTCCGGCTTAAAGGCGACGTGGAGACACAGCTGGCCACGCCTCCTGCTGTTCGCCCATTGATACTGCGTGATTTCCCATGAGGCCGAGGGGTCGGGCTGATATCCCGAATGGAAAAGCTCCAAATCTGGTGCAGTGGTGACTTTCTTAAAGGGGGTCTGTCTACACGAGAACGGGATCTGTTGGGATGTAATGGAAATAAAGACGACGTTTTCTGCGCTTTGGTCGTTTTCTGAATATCTCTACCTGCAGAGTTGGCATCTTCCTGTTCGCTAACACTTTTTCCTTTTAATCACCTGAAACCTCTCTCTATCCTGACCTGGCATTCTCACCCAGATAACTGCAGTATAGGGCTGGGCAATACATCATCTAAATCAATTTCTAATTATTTTCTGCAGAAGTTTAAACAATTAAAAGTGAGATTTTTTTCTTGACTTATTTAAATTGTAAGTTGTTGGAATGTTTGAAAATTGAAATTCTGAAATTAACAGTTGTCATGATGGTAAACCCTGTCAGGTTTTGCTTTTTTATAGGCTTTATTTGTTTTTTAAATTAGTTCAAATATTGATCAATGTTTCAAGTTAATGTGCTGTAAAAATAGCTCTGTCAACATGTGTACATAATCAACATTTTATGATACGCACTTTAATTTTAACCTTTTCATGCATAAATAACTAAATTACAAAGAAAGGAATGCTTTTTAAAATGTTTGCATTTACTTTCAAACAAATTAAAAATCATATTAATTTTTTCAATGTTATATTTTGAGGGAGTTGTGCATCTGCCCACCACAGTGGATACACACATCAACGATAGAAAAAGTACTTTAGTGGAACTTAATAAAGATTCACAAACAAATATCTTTGACAAACATTAGTAAAGAGTACATTTAAAAAAAAAAAGATAAATCTGGAGTATATGTATTATTGCTGATTAATCAAATTATTCACTTGTGAATCACACAAAAACTTAAAAACAAAAAATAAAAATATGTGAAAATCTGAATACAGGCTTAATGTCCAATTTGTCCTCTAGTGGCTTTTTTGGATTTATGATGGAAAATCTCAATATGGTAAAAATGTGAAAAGACAATATTTTAATGAAACTTAAGACAATGGTTTTGGAATTTTCCTCCTGGCTGTTGGACATGGTACTGCAGTCTAGAGGGTATAAATTGATTCGAAATATCTTTCTAATGTAGCAGACACCATGCATGAAAGTGTTAAGAGAGGAATTTTATTTGTTTTGGGAAAATATTTGGACAACAAAAATCCAAAACTTGATTTTAGTCACTTTTGTATCACAGTTCCTTTATTTTCTTTGAGAGAGAGAAATCGATTAAAATTATAAATCGACTGTTGTGGAAAAAAACAGGTATTTTATCTTTAGGCCTTATCGTCCAGCCCTACTGCATCACTTTGAATATTCTCTTTTTTTCAAACCATCCTCCCAAAACTCATGGTGATGACTCTTTTAAATTTCAGCCTGTCTTGCTGCATTCACATCCACTTAAGTCACATTTCTCCTCCACTCCTATGCTTGGTTTGATCTTCAGCAAATCGCCTTCACCATGCCTACATGCATTGAGTTCCTGCCATGTGATTTAGTGACTAGTGAGCCACACAAGTCTACAGTCATGCCAACACTCCTCACCAAGCAAGCAGCCACGAGAGGAGGAAGCAGAGAAACAAACAGACGAGTGAAATCACAGGAGCTGATTTCCCTTTCGTCTCTTTCTGGAGATTCAAAAACATTTTAACGACACGTCTGCAGCCCCGACAATCACCGGCTCAAAAACACAAACACGACAAATTAAAGCTTCCTCCAATCTGCTCGTCACGGCGTGGCAGGAGAAGAAGAGGCCACTTCGAAGGCCTGTTTTCCACACATGATGGCTGGTTTGAATGCTCAAAGAATTCACGAAATGTCAGGTGCAGCTTTTTGCCTTTTCTGCAGCCAAACATCCACAGAAAAAAACTTCAGCACGCAATCACCAAATCACCGGATACGTCGAGCCAGAGAGTCAACAGATCTGACACGTCTTCATGATTGGACTATGGCAAACATACAAAAATGTTTGTTTGGGGCCACTGACGACTAGAAAAGCAGACCTCCAAGCAGCTCAGTCTCCAACAAGCAGCATTTCCCATACCTGAAGCCCGACCAAACAAGAAAAATTGTGCCTACAACTAGTCAAAAAATGTTCATCTATTGTGTGCCACTAATGCTGCTAATCAGCATCAGATTTATAATTTGGGCTGCTGGATTTACCAACCAAAAAATAAAGAAATTAGAAAATGTCTCCAACACTCACTTATGTTTAAACGTCAGATCAGGATCAGGGCAGAAATGGCTGATCAGGACATCCCTACTTTAAACACTTTCAGCGAAACAAGCAGGAAACAGTCACTCTGTAACTTCTCTTTCGTTTTTCTGACACTGAGCAGAAACTCTCGGCCAACTTCCCTGCACATGAAACAGCGACCAGGCCATGAAACAGACTGCAGAGAAAACGCTGACCGCACACGGAGACTCGCTGTAAAGACTCAGCCTGACACCTGAATTCATTACAGCGGACGAGCGAAGAGAAAACAGCCGATCAGGCGGACATGCGGACAGCCGGACAGGAGCGGGAAACATCGGTGAAGACAGAGCTGTCGACTGTCTGCTGCCTCAGCGGATCACATCATTGAACTCTCCAAACACGAACCAACATGTGAGAGGTGGAGGTGAGGGGGAGTGACCGGCTGCTTCTTCACATCTCCTCACTCTGAGGAGCTCTGAACAGGTTACGGTGCCCCGTGTGAGGCCACGACGAGTCTTTTGGCAAATTTATTCTTTAACAGGCTAACGATCTGCAGCCGGATTCTCCTGATCATCTGACTGAAGAGGCAAGAGATTAGCATAGATGCTAACAGCATCAGCAGCAGTTTATCAGATCTGGACCAAATTTCTTTATTGAATATGAAAAACAAATATTAGTATTTTAAACTTCTCCGTGGAAAGGATATTTTCTCTCCACTTCCAGCATGATTTGACATTAAAAATGATTGGCTAACAATGCAAGATTGGGCAGTTTTCCACATTTTCAATAAGAACTGAGAAAGTTTTCATTAGATTTTTATGACATTTTAAGTGAATGTGGGCAATGGCACAAGGAATACATGATCCTATTTTGGTGGCGATATTCAAAATGATTTTTTTAGTAAATTTTGGCAATGGCACAAAGAATAAGTGATCCTATAAGGTGGTGATCAAAATACAAATGTCAATGCTAGCACATTTTAAAGATTTCTTAACTTTGCTCAATTGGGCAGTTTTCCACATTTTAACCAATAACTCAAAAGTTTCTTGACAAATGAAATTTGAAATGTTTGTCATGGTAGAAGGACAACAATCAAATGTAGTAGTGGTCTGAATCTTGATGTTGATCCAAGATTTTTTTTTTTAAGAAGTTTATATTGTAAGACTGAAACGTTTTACATATTTTCAATAGTAGCTCCATAAGTCCTCTATAATTTTTGGTGAAACTTTTACTGAATGTCATTCATGGTAAACAAAGTAAGTGAATGCTAGTAAAGTTTGAATGTCGAAATGAACAGAAACAAATTTCTGGGGAAAAAACAGTTGTTGATGAAAACTACGACAAAAATAGTCAACAAAATGACCACCGCAACTGCTCTAAGTTTACAATTAAGTGATATCTTTAATTCACAGCTAGATACTGATTGATATTTATGCAAACAAACGTGTCCCAAAACTTCTGAGTTCTAATCAAAAGGGAAAAAGGAAGTTAAATTGTGGAGACACTGAAGGAAAGACACATTTTTTTGGATCAGATCCTGAGTCAAAACATCAGTCAGTGCTTGCCTCCGTCACCAAGCAAGTCCAAACTCAAGACCACACGTGGTGAAATGGTTTCATTCTTCATCGAGACAACATTCCAGCTCACACTGCGCTCTCGGTAAAGCAGTACTAAAGCGGTGTGTTGACACTGTCGTGTTTCACAGTGTGAGTATGGCATTTCAACTCTGTTACTAACTGTGAGACAGATGAACGAGCAAAACCAAAAACTAGAAAAACAAACATATCGAGTAACTGAGCCACGGCGATGCCAAGCGGAAAGTCGAACATCAACACCAGAAAACAAAGCATTACATTCATCTTCTACAGTAGGAGGAGCCAAAGTTATTGCCAGTGTCTTAGACAGGAGACCACTCTGATGTCCAAGCTGAAATATTAAAATACTGAGCCCCTTTTTGTATTAATATTACTCACACATCTGTTTTTGACATGAAGAGATCAGTTCACAGCCTACGCTAGATCACAGCAATGACACAAACAGAACAGATCATTTCACTCTTAGTTTGTAAAAGCAGCTTAAAAAATCAGCTCTGCAAAGATTTAAAGTAAGAGTTCGCTTTGTACCCCATAATACCCTCTAAAAAATAAAGATGTGCGGTAAATCTACCAGCACTGAGAAGAAAGTGGCACGTTAAAGAAGCAACCTTTGAGCCGAAGAGAAGAAAAGATCAGCAGAGCCTCAAACCATAAAGACTGTGTCCCGACTTCACATCGAGCTTCACTAAACTGAAATATTTACTTTTAATGTTGTGGGAAGCTTGTGAAGGCCCTCACTAAACTCTCAATTCACAGAGAAATGCTCCATAAAATGCTCTGTTTTCACTTCCTGGTGTTTATGATGTCATAGCTATACAGGCTCCACCCACATATTTGGATATGGGTAAAAATCCAAAAGGTTGCATCCCTAAAAATAACCCAGTATTGAGTTTTCATGGCTTTTCTCAGTTGTTATGGTCTTAATGCTATCAATATCTACATTTATATCATATTTATACTGTTAAAAAAGTTCAAGGCTCATCTCCACAGCTCCTTCACAGCATATTGATGGGTTGTTTTTGTTTTGTTTTTTGCCCCTTTTGTATATTTTGTTCATTTTTGATTTATACATAAGTACATTTTTGCACTTTTCTGCCAATTTTACTCTTCCTGACCTTTTTTTTGTTCTTATTCTGTTATATGTTGATTCTTTTTTTTACCAAGTTAAATCCCTTGTTTGTGCAAATGTACTTGGCAATAAATTCAATTCTAGATTCTTTCCCTCCTTTTGTACACCCTCGTTTTCGTATGAAGTCGGGACACAGTCCGGTCTGGAAGCTTCTCTCTCTGACGGCAGCTGAAATGGAAGTAAAGCTCCTGATAAAGACCTTTAAAAACACCCTCAAGTGTTAAAACCCTTAGAAGAAAAAGAGAAAGAAGAGAAAGCACTGTGCCCCAAATATTTGGCTTAAATGTTAAAAACCAAAGCAGAAAAATACGTTAACACAATCTGTTCAATATATATAAATGTCTTAAATTGCCTTGGAATATTATTGTTATATTATTATTATAATTATTATTTTACAAATATATAACAGTATAGATTGACAAAAAAATCAGACACTTAGTAAATGTCGTGTAAGTACAACCAGCTCTGTGCAGAGCTCTGAAACGTCCTTTAAATACGATATTGTCTGTTACGCATGGCTTTAAATATTCGGTGTATGTACAGCAGCTCTCGCAAAGGTCCGTCCAATAAGGGAAGCTATTGTTAGTCACCACAAATAAAGGGCTGCGATTGGTTCAGGCCCTTTTTGTTTTCCTGATGTGCTCCCAAACGCTGGGATTGAAATGGCTGACACTTCCTACAGAAAAAAAAGGCGCCGTAAAACACACACTCTCGCTCCGTAATCGAGGGATACAAAAGAAGAATCAAAGTGAAAGAGCAAAGAGACGGTGAAGCGAGAACAGACACACGTCCAATAAAAGCTGAAGACACTTCGTCTTTAAAAAGAAGGCAGGCCCGACGTGGAGGCGGAGCGGGCGGACAGACGCTCACCTGGCTGCAGGTACGATCGCAGCTCTTACGCACACAAACAGAATTTTCTACTTTACATCCGATTAGAAAAAATGTACAAGGTCAGAGAAGAAAGGTGGACACGCTGAGAAAGAAGAGTTTAAGGCTCCAACAGGACAAAAGCAAGTGCCACAATCAGAGAGCACTATGGCTTACTTTCACATGAGCCATTCGCACCCCCGCATCGTAAGCCCCGCCCCCTGCCGCGGGGGTGCACAACGGCCTTGACAGAAAGGCCACTAGAGGGAGCGGAGCAAGCCCCGCCCCCCCCTGAAGCTTTAAGGTGGTCGGGCTCCCACTACAGCCTCTTCCTCTTGAAGTAGTCGGCGTACTGCCCCCCAAGGCCCTGCGAGTGCTGCCCGATGTAGGCGCCGTCTGATGATGTCACTTCCTGCACCGCCAGCTGAGGGTACTCCCTCTTGTGGCCCCTGGTCTGGTTCTGCAGAGAGACGGGAGAGGAGGTTCAGGGAAAAGATCACAAACAGCTTAAAGATCTGGGCCCGTATTTCTAAAGATTCTTAGTGCAGAGTTGCTCCAAGAGGCCAAATTCTAGGAAAACTCTTAAGGTGCCGACACACCAAAAGCAACTTGAGCGTCCTGGGCAATCACTCTCCATGCTAAGTCAATGTACAGCCGCGATGCTAACCTTCCCGCGATGTGACTGCTGCGTTCAAGGTGATCACTTCACTCGTCGCGCAACATCAAAGTGAAAAAAAAGTTGATCTATTCAGGCGATGTCATGTGTGGCTGTGCGGCAACAGCCAATTAGCGGTGTGCATGTGCAACTGCATGTAACTCTATATAGTGCACTACAAAATACCCACAATGCACGGCAAAAGTGAGTGTACATACGATGTACCCTATATTGTACTCCCGTATACCACAATGCAATGCGGTCGTGTTTTTCCATAGAAGAAGAAGAGAAGGAAGGCTGTTAGGCGCTGCTTTCATTCATAAATGTAAAAAAAACCGTTAAAGTATCTTTAACACGTTCGTAGCGTAGCTCTTTAACGTCTTTTAGCGCCTGTAAACAGCTAAGAAATTTGCTACTTATCCTCCCGAGTGTCTGGTTTGTGTACGTGAATTTTGGCACGTCCACTTCCATCACAGGAATATCCGGCTCATCTGCTGACGCAACGACTTTAGAGAATTTCACTGTAGTGTCGTTTGGTCATTCCCTATGTAGTCCACTATTTCATTTACAATACAAAGGAGATAGAGAGTGAGTGGATTAGTGAACGATTTTGAACACAGCTAGTTTTTCTTCCGAACTAGAGTAACAATCTCTGTCCCTGTGGAAACATTAGTCAGCGAAGACATTAGTTCCGCCTTGAAAACTGACAGATGATGCTGCTGCAGGGCATCAGCTGCAGTGTTTAGTGGTTGGTAGGTGAGTGAAAAGGAAACAGTTGGAATAATGTCTGCTAATACATCCTATTATATGTTATATGATATGATTGTGGTGAAACTCGAGTGGGCGTGACGTCACCGAGTCACAGCGACGGGCAACAGTGACTAAAATGAGGGATTTATAGACATGAGGTGCGACCTCAGTGGGCAACGTGATTTTGATTGCGGAGTCGCATTTGGTGTGAGCGCAGCTTTGCAATCATGATTTTCCTCAGAATTTGCCCTAAAAGTGAAGAGTAGATCCTAGTAAAGATAAAAGTTATTCCTAAAGAATTGTAGCTCTGATCTGTTAAGAGAAGGGAAGACAACTTTTAAAGGGACAGTTCAGTTTTTTTGAAGTGGGGTTGTATGAGCTCCATGTGGCCACTAAGTACATTAGATACAGTAGAAAGTTCTCTCCTCTTCCTCAGTAAGACACAGTCTGTAAGAGTCTGTGACGAAAAAATAGACACCAACAGGAAAGTACTGTACCAAGAGGCAAATTGTGTGCCTCGAAGCCTTGTTTAATATATAATTATACATATAAAATATATATCTGGACTACTATACAGTGCACGGTGTTTGACACGGACGGTCATTTCTGTGGCACAACGCGCCTGCTACCTCCACTGCTGCGCGGCTTGTAAAATCATGAAGGAAGAGAAAAGAGAGGGACAGAAAGGAGAGAGTCCACAGAAGAAATGGCAGAGAGTGTCCCAAGTGTGTGGTCACTACAAGAAGGGACGAAAAGAAAACACAGTGCAGTGTGTCTGATGTCAAACGGAGTTAGCTTAGCACGTAGCTTAGCATGATAGCACGTCATCACTGCTGCAGCACATCAACAGTAAACATCCAGTCTGTGCATCAGAGCGACACAACAGGATGACACTCATGATACATCAACAGAAGCAGCTAATGTGATCAATAACTGAGATATGGGCTAGTAAATAACCTACTTTGATTATGGCTCCGTGTAAAGGCTGGTTCAGAACGTAAATCAATGCAGAGGCTACTTGCCCAGAATCATGTGTATTTTGTTCACATACTTTTCACATCCAATAACTTTACATTTAATTTGATTGCAGAGAGTAGAAGAGGAAACACTGACAGTGAGTAGAGGAAGCAGGTGTAGGGAATGCTTTCATATGTTATAGAAATGTACATTAGCTAGTTAAATGATCTTAGTATCTAAGTATGACATTATTTGGTCCTAGAAATAAAGTAAGCAAAATAAGATCATCAATATGGTACAGTAGTAAAGGCAATAATTTAGCAAAAAGAGCCAAGCATGAATACAAATAAACTAAAAATAACCAAACTTTAAAAAAAATACTGAAAAAAAAGATAAAGCCCAGAGTAAAAATAAAAGTATAGATTTGATTTTGAGATCCTATTTATGCTCAGAATGTTCAAAATAAGAAAAATAAGTTGTTAATTTAAGTGACCTGGCTTTCCTGTTTTGTGTTACTAATAATAATAATGTGTAGTGATTCAATGTAAAAAAAAATAGCAGAGCGCAATGTAACTGTTATCTGATTACTTGATTAATCAGCAAATTATTTGACAGAGTAATCGATTACAAAAAAAATCGATAGTTGCAGCCCTAATATGTTCATATAACAGATACACAGAAGCTTTTAATGTTTGTGCGTCTACTTCATATTTAAAAGTTGTCTTCACCCCTCAGATTGTGACCTCCTTCACGGTTACAAAACAGACTTTGAATGTTTTCTGGTCATTGGTTGTGTCTTGTCTTGTGCATTATTATTGCCTTCTGCTAAGAAACAATGTGGAGGAGTTTTAGTAATCTTGACTTTAGAAATAGCTGATGTTCCCTATAGCCGATGTGAACATGAGGAGGAGGTATTTTTGGAAAATCAAATCCATAAACCTGAGTCGAGGTAAAATACAGGCTCTCCAGAAACAAGGACAGAGAACTGATCGGTACTTGAGGATTTCACAGATTTAAAAGCCTCCTGTGAGGAGGCCTGCCAGACTTTGGAGAGGGAAGAGCACCGAGTCTGTTCAAACAACACAAATCTTTTTAAAGACGAGGTTTAGCTCGGCGTCTGAAATCTGCTCACGTCATCCCGGAGAAGGACGCAGCAGGAGGAGAGATGCTACAGTCTATTAAATTGTGTTGGCCTATTACAGACGGACCCGTCCCTCTGTGGCTCTACAAATTAATAAGTGGCAGCCCGGAGCAGAAAGCCTCCACCTAAGCCTCCGAGTGTAAACACTTAAGACGGCCCGTTAATATCAGAGTCACACCGGAGCTGCAGGATGAACTGTTTGGACTCCTCGGCCGGCACTCGCTCAAACTTCCACTTCACATTAGAGGAGATTGAAAAGGGGCCAAAAAGGCTCCGCTCAAAGAAAAGCCGTCATGTAGTGTCGGCGTGAAGCTCTGCTCACATAGTAGTAGGCGTTCCAGTCGGTGGCGGCGGTGTGCGGATGTGCGACGGGGTTGGGCGCGGCTCCGGGCGGGTGCGGCGCTCCCAGGAAGCCGGGCATTAAGGGCAGGGTGCTGTAGGCCGGGAGCACGGCGGCAGCGGGCAGGACGGCCGGTGGGGGGGCGGCGCCGTTACTGACGGCGTGCAGGGACACGCCGAGAGGTTTGCACACATCGACCTCCTGCAGGACAGAAGAAGAGCGTATGACAGAAAAACAGCAACACTAAATTACTACAGAAGTCACAGATTAATTCACTTTTCAGATCAAGACACGATCTGGGCGGGGTGTGCGTACCTTAGTGGCGTACGCCGGGTTGGCTGTTGCAGGCTGTGAGTAGTACTGAGTGACCGCCTGCATATAGGAGCTGTAGTCCCCGTACGTGGTCACCGGGGGAGCCTGAACACAAGAGGGGTCAACATGCTGTCAGCAGGTCAAAGGTTAAACTCTACACAGTCTTTATCTGCTGCTGTGGTCACTGTGCCGGTTTGGTGACGGTAAAGGCACGAAACCGAGCAGTGACTCAACTGAATGATGTTAGCATGTCTAGAAGAGCATCCATCCGTCTGTCTGTCCTTCTATCTACCTGTCTATCAAGGTATGTATCTAGAAAACCATCTATCTATCTATCTATCTATGGCCCTTTTCCATTAGCCCTACTCTACTCGCCTTGTGCTGCTTTTCCATTAGCCCCAGTCACCTGCCCAACAGGGTGCAGTGTCGCTGTAAACAGAGAGCGGCTCTGTGGTGTCATCATTTAGAGCGCGACACAACAATCTGTGTCTTTTTGTCACAAACCGAGTAAAAAAGGAAAGCAGAAGAAGGCTGCAGGTGGTAAGAAGAAATACCCCTTGAGAAGCACAGGAGAGTTTTGGAAGCTATACAACAGAATGAAGCCGAGGACGAGAGCAATCCAGCTGCAAAGAAAAGACGTATGAGGGTAAGCTAATGGTAGCTACCGCTAGCATGCTAGGTCAGGCTCATGACTCATCGATGACGACATTGTCTGACCAATCAGTAGCCGGCAGTCGGTGATGTCATCTTTTAGTATCGACTCAGCTCGCTTGAAACCAGAGCGGAGTAGGTACTAAAACTAGCTTGTTTTAGGAGGTACCAGGCTAGTGGAAACACGCTGCTAATCGAGTAGAGCCGAGTAGAGTAGGGCCAAGACGTGCTAGTGGAAAAGGAGCATAACTATCCATCTATCTGATAATCTATCTATCTATCTATCTATCTATCTATCTATCTATCTATCTATCTATCTATCTATCTATCTATCTATGTATATATATATATATATATGTATATATATATATATATATATAGATATAAATATATATATTTATCTGTCTATCTGACTATCTTTTTATCCATCTGATTATCTATCTGACTATCTTTTTATCTATCTGATTATCTATCTGATTATCTATCTATCTATCTATCTATCTATCTATCTATCTATCTATCTATCTATCTATCTATCTATCTATCTATCTATCTATCTGATGAACTATTTATCTATCTTTTAATCTGTCCTTCCATCCACCTTCCTATCTCTATACCTATCTATCTACCAACTTCTATCAATCCATTCATCAATCCATTCTTACCTACCTACTCTCTTACCTAGCCACCCATCTACACTATATTACCAAAAGTATTGGCTCGTCCATCCAAATAATCAGAATCAGGTGTTCCAGTCCCTTACATGGCCACAGGTGTATAAAATAGGATGTCACCTGAGCAACAAATCCAGTCGTAACATTTCCTCACTCCTAAATATTCCACAGTCAACTGTCAGCTGGATTATAAGAACGTGGAAGTGTTTGGGAACCACAGCAACTCAGCCACCAAGTGGTAGGCCACGTAAACTGACGGAGCGGGGTCAGCGGATGCTGAGGCGCATAGTGAGAAGAGGTCGCCAACTTTCTGCAGAGTCAATCTCTACAGACCTCCAAACTTCATGTGGCCTTCAGATTAGCTCAAGAACAGTGCAGAGAGCTTCATGGATGGGTTTCCATGGCCGAGCAGCTGCATCCAAGCCTCACATCACCAAGTGCAATGCAAAGCGTGGATGCAGTGGTGTAAAGCATGCCGCCACTGGACTCTAGAGCAGTGGAGACGCGTTCTCTGGAGTGACCGATCACGCTTCTCCATCTGACAATCTGATGGACCAGTCTGGGTTTGGAGGTTGCCAGGAGAACCATACTTGTGTGACTGCATTGTGCCAAGTGTCAAGTTTGGTGGAGGGGGGATTATGGTGTGGGGGTGTTTTTCAGGAGCTGGGCTTGGCCCCTTAGTTCCAGTCAAAGGAACTCTGAATGCTTCAGCACACCAAGACATTTTGGACAATTCCATGCTCCAACTTTGTGGAAACAGTTTGGAGCTGGCCCCTTCCTCTTCCAACATGACTGTGCACCAGAGCACAAAGTAGGTCCATGAAGACATGGAGGACAGAGTCTGGCGTGGATCAACTTGACTGGCCTGCACAGAGTCCTGACCTCAACCCCATAGAACACCTTTGGGATGACTTAGAGCAGAGACTGAGAGCCAGGCCTTCTGGTCCAACATCAGTGTGTGAGCTCACAAATGCTCTTCTGGAAGAATGGTCAAAAGTTCCCATTAACACTCCTAAACCTTGTGGACAGCCTTCACAGAAGAGTTGAAGCTGTTATAGCTGCAAAGGAGAACCACGTCAGATTGAACCCTGCATGGCCAAGTGTCAAGTTTGGATGGAGGGATATGGTTCCTGCAGCTTTTACATTGTTTATAGAATGAAGAACAACAATATACTCACCCAGAAGGCTTTCCAGTCAAAGGGAGATATTTAGATCCAAAATCGAGCAGCGGACACCAAGATATAATGGTAGCCTGTAGGGCCATGCTCGCCGCTCCTAAAACAGTTTGTCGTCCAAAAACTCATGTTTTTCACCAATATTCCAACATGACTGTGCACCAGAGCACAAAGCCTGTGTCCATGAAGACATGTGTGGCTGAACCAACGAGTCTGGCGTGGATCAACTCATTGACTGGCCTGCTACAAATCCTGACCTCAACCCCATAGAATATCTATGGGATGAAGATGTTTAGGAGGAGAGACTTTGAATATGAGCCAGGCCTTACAGTTTGGAGCCAGATTATACAGTGTGTGAGCTGATAGAAATGAGGAAGCGATCTCAGCGCTCCAGAAGAACTGGTCAAGGGCATGCAAACAGACTCCTAAACCTTGTGGACAGCCTTCACAGCGCTGTGTGAAGACACAGCTACAAGGGTGGCCGACGTCCATTGAATCATGATGGAATATTGGTGAAAAACATGAGTTTTTGGCACTTAAGTTCAGTTTTAGAGGGTCGATCTATGCCCTACAGGCTACCATTATATCGGAAATGTCCGCTGTACGATATCTAAATATCTCACCAAGCACCGTTTGCCTATCTACCTACCCACCTACAGTATATTGTTGTTCTTCATCCATAAACAATGTAAAAGCTGCTCGAAGTTATCCTCTCCCAGATTCAAGGCTGTTGTAATAATTCTCTAGGTAATATAGTGTATCTATCTATCTACCTATCTACTTATTCATCCATTCATCCATCCACTGATGCTGCTCCTCTGATGTGGTGCTGAAGCTCCACCTGTGAGCTCGGTGAGGCTGCAGTTACCTGTGCGTGCTCCTTGCTGTAGTCTGCGGTGGTGCTGTCCTGTGAGGCTGCGCTGCTGTAGCTGTGGGCCTGCGCTGCCTGGTAGTGCTGGTACCACTGCTGCATGGCCTCCTACACACACACACACACACACACACACACACACACACACGTTATAAAGCTGTGCAGCGCTGCGGAGACAGATCAATGTTTACTCAGTCATTTTCTCCTCTCTGCAGGTTATTCTTCTCCTCTCTCTCTTCGTCGTTCTCCTCTTCTTCCTCCCCTCTTCCTCTTCATCGTCTCTGCTTTCTAGACGAATTAAACCCACCGTTACATTGGTTATCTAATCATGATTCATTAGTTTGGATGAGTGGATCCTAATTAACATTTAAAATTGGATTTGTATCATGCAGCAGATATCAGAGATGTCAGTAGCTGCTTGAGGAGGAGGCGGAGGGCCCGTGACTGAGAGGAGGAAGAGGAGAGAGGGAGGAAGATTTACAGACCAAACAGATTCATGACTGATCAGGAGAAGGAGGAAGGAGCAGGGACAGATGGAGAGACACGCCGCGATCTGCCAGAGCCTATCTGTCCGTCCAAGTATCCGCACCTCCCTGCCTCCAGCGTTTACAGCTCACTCTGTCACTGCTGCGCTCGTTATGCAGCCGTCCATCCATCAGCCGCTCAGCTGGCACCCGCCGCTCGGCCTCGTTCACACATCCGGAGGAGAGAGAGTCGGGCTCAACACCAATTTACAACATTCACATGGCAGCCATCTTCCTCCAGCATCATGCTCAGGGTGTGAAATCAAAACATGGTAATGCTGTGATTCTAAGTCAAAATTAAGGTGATGCTGCAGAATCTGGCAGCCATCAGCATTTCACTTTTTCACTGCAAACTAAAAGAGAGTTTAACTTTCTGTCTCACAGGATTATTTTATACTGAGTAGGGCTGAACGATTTGAGAAAATAATCTAATTGGGTTTTTTTTGCCCAATATTGCGATTTACTCTGCGATTGTTTTAATGTTCCTCATCTTATGTATTCTTAAACAAACATAAGCAGTAGATCTTTTTATAGTAAAACCAATATGACATTAAATTAATCTAAGGATAAAAGATTTGAGAAAAAGTGGAGAAGTGAAGAACAGAAGCAAAATAGGTATGAAATTGAAAAAAATGGAGGAAAAATTGGCCAAAAAAATTCAAAAGTGGCTTAGGAAAATTGATTATGGCAGCAAAATTGGGAATTAAAAAATAAATTTCAAAACTATGTAAAAATTCCAAAAATGGTTCTGACAGTGGCCAAAAAAAGATGAATGGGGGCAAAATAGGCATAAAGTTGTAAAAACAGGGGCAAAAAAAGGTACAAATGGTCCAAAAGTGGAAAAAAAGTGTATGAATAGAGGTATAAAAAATAGGCATTGCAAAATGTTCGACACATTTTGGGCTAAAAATATTTAACCTATTGCAGGTTCAATATTTTACTTGTCTGTACTTTTTCAGTGTTAATGGAGCCTTCTCAGATGTGCAGGTTACCCATGCCATGGGCACTAACATACCATCACAGATGCTGTCTTTTGACCTGAGATGTAGAGATGAACTGTGTTTACAGGTAGTGTTTTTTATAATGCAGGGCTGCCTGAGGGATTGGAGGTCACAGGCATTCAGTGTTGGTTTTGAACTTCTCTGATTCTCTGATTCTCTCGGTGACACTCTGGACTTCCTTGATATTTTACCTGATCATAACACTCACCAGCTCCTGATCTTTTTTGTTGCTGTCCAGCTTTTGTGGAACATGTTGTTGGCATCAAATAAAAAAAAGTGAATATTTACAAAAAAATATATATATCAGCTTTAACATTAAATATTTCGTCTCTGAAGTTGATTTAATGAAATTTAGCTCAAAAAGGATGAATACATTTTTATATTCTCTTTTTCTTTACATTTTTCTGAACATCTTAACTTTATTAAAACTGAAATTTATTTTGAGTAATTAATAATTTGATGTATATCTACTCTTAAATAACATTTCTTGGTTGTGGCAGGATTAATATTTCCCAGTTGTTGTATAAAATCAGAAGAATTATTTTACAATTATTAAGAATAATTTCCTCATCAAACCACTTTTATTATCATTATTTAGTAACCAACTGTTCACTTTTTTCAGTTTATAATTATTATTTTTTTTCTTTTGTATTGATTCATTTAGGTTACAGGCAGAACATGATATTCTACCTTAACAACATAGTAATGTGTCACTGTCCTATCTTGATGTTTTGTGTTTCTTGTTCACTGCTGTCACAACTTGATTGTAATGTTTGCACAAAATAATAAAAATAAATAAATACAATAAAAAAAATCAGAAGAAAATGGCTGTTTTGTAAACACACACCAGACTGAAGTGTAAAAACATCATGAACTCGTACTGTGACTTCTGTTTAGAGTTAATATTTCTGTTTTTGAGTACCTGTGTGTAGGCCTGGTTGTACTGGCTGTAGTCGGTGGAGGTATCGGTGGTGTACGGCGCCGTGGTGGCGGTCGCTGTCCCGCTGTGGGAGAAGGATCCAGAGCCTTGGGAGACGACCGGGGTAACAGAGCCTCCGTAAACCCCAGAGCCGGGCTGTGCTCCCTGGGCTTTACTCCCCACTGCACCTGAAACCACGGAGGAGGCACCACGAGGAGAACAACAAGGAGGCTGAGGTTAAAAATAAACCATCATCACTGTCTGAGGCTCCTGTGTTAAAGAAAGATGTTTCTTATAAAAGACTTTATAACCTCGGCCTGATGTGACGGTTTAAACCGAGGGCTTTATTTAACGCACCTACAACTTCAACTATCGTCTGAATAAAAAACTCCTGATCAAAACATCAAGACATCGGATCATCTGTAACTCCATCAGCCATGTTAAACTCAGACAAGGGCCCTTAGTCATGACCACACAAACAAAGGCCCTCTGTCTCTCCACACAGACAGGATATTTCAAATGATGTGTCTCTTGCTCCCATTTCTTCTTTTATTATTTTGAAGCCCTACTTTGAACCTTCTTCACACCCGATCATGCAAACTCAACTGATCTTGAGATTTTGATCAGGAGTTTAGAGCAGTTTGTGTCATTTAGAGTAAAATTAAGCCACAGTTTTGATCACTTTAGCTCCCTGTCTGCTACGATAGCAGGTTTGTCGTCTCTGCTGACTGCCTCGATCAGAGTCTTTGATTTGTGAATTTGTCAGAAAAAGAGGAAGGAACTGACCTGTCTGCACAAATGACAGTGGCCCAGTTTACACGGGTAGTTTTCCTCAATCTGATTGAAATAGATCGGATTAAGTGAATCTGGTTTGATCTGTACAGATGAACTTTGAGTGTAGTAGGCACTGCATACTGCCTACTACACTTGAATGTAGTATGTCTGTTCTGTTAGGTTTATTTTTTAGCTACGCTCTTTTCCAGTTTGAGCAAAATGGAAGTAGGCTACAGCTGATTTATTTCCCAAACTTAATGTTAATTGTACAAAACAAACAAACCATGAGGACATGTCAACATTTCAGTTATTAATCTGCAGATATTGCCAGAAGCAGCATTTTATATGAAACAGTCAATGGTGGAGAATATGTATCATTTTGGATTATTTTATTATTTGTGTGATGGCATACGACGGCGCATTAGGGCCACTTAAAAAAAAAACAACAGTTCAAGAATATCATCACACGCACAATACAGTATTAAGAATGAGGAGAAGCAGGAACATTTAGGGTGGTGGAAATACAGACATAACGGTAAAATGTCAGGCTGGTCAGTGGTTTACGTTAATAATGCTGCAGGTACAGGACGGACGTAACACCACCGTCCGGCCGTTACAAACCGTTAACGGAAAATCAACAACAACAACCTTTTTACAACTTATTACACACTATTACGTGTTGAAAAGGTAAAAATGACAAATAGTGGCTCAATGCAAAGCTTCAGCCGCTTTGCATTGTGGGTAACAGTAGGTGAAGCAGACTGGTCCGATGCATACTGTGAATTTCTTCCTGAATCAGTACGTCATCCGGGTATTTTCTGCATACTGCAACTTCGCTTTTGTTCGCATACTGTATACCGCATATTACATTTTGGTCGAATCAGTACGCACTGCTAGTATAGTAGGCGAATTCGAAAACGTCCGTGCACTTCCTGGGCACGCTCTGCTCCAATCCGCTCCACTCAGCCGTTTACATGAAGCATGGAGCGGATTATCAATCGGCGTAGACTACCTCTTACAATCCGATCAGAAATACAATCAGATCCGGGTGAATCCGATTGGCTAAGGTGTTTACATGAGACATTTCTAATCTGATTGTAAATAGGATTTTTTGACCCATGTAAACGGGGCCACTGATACTTTGAGCTCGCTGTTTGATTGGGACTGGTTTTCCACCACCCCTTATCCTTACACAAATGGCACAAACAGCAGGATAAGTCGAGGAAAGTTTTCTCGGTGTTCGTCCTCACCTTGTAAGACGACCCCTGGCATCACGCTGGCGAGGTTCAGGTAAGGGTTGGAGGGCAGTCGCACTTCTTTGGGAGGATCGCCCAGCAGAGAGCTCTGCCCACTGTTCACCTGTGAAGACAGAAACAGCCTCTTGTGATCACTCTGTCCTCACTGTGGGCTCTTTCTGCTTCTTAAAGGCTGTGGAGACCTGTGAGGAGTCTTCACTTGGTTAATTACAGCTTCCCTCCATTAGAGAGACTTTAGAGAAGACAGCACTGGGACTGGAAAACAGTTCCCTAAAGAACTTCAATGCTGTGATTATCTCTGCACACTCCCTCATTATGGATGATGGTGTGAGGCTGGAGCGTGATGACAGGCGGAGTCTTTGTGCACATGTGAACACGATTCATCATGTAACGGTGAACGAGGGGGGTGTAGGAAACTGTATGCATGATGGGGAGACTCAGATGGAGGATTTCCACCCTTACATCATCTTAATCATAATTTTAACCCTTTAATAAGAAAAGTAAGGTACAAGAAAAAAGAAGAAAAGGTCGAAAAGAGAAAAGAAGTTAAAAAAAATAAACAAGATGGAGACAAAACCCAAAGTAAAAAAGAGGGAAGGAAAAAGGCAAAAAGAAAAGAGAAAAAGAGGGTAAGGGCCACTTAGAAAAAAAGATGGAGTCCAATTTTTTTTTTAATTAATAATTCTCTTAAGGAAAGAAGTAGGAATTTCCAAGTCCCGAGTAGGAAACTGCAACTGGAACGTCCCCCAAAGTCTGAATTTCCTACTGGGAACTCAGTGAAACCTCACCACCTCCGAGTTGACAATGGAAGATGGATGCCCCCAGTGTGAACAGTTATTTAGCTCCTGTAATAATCAATTTATTTGCACTTCTGACTGGGGTGTGTCGCTCTAGATCAGCTGTATACATAGTATTGTTAGACTTATATTTACAAAAATGCTGCCATAGTGATAATCACATTCTTCATGTGATATTTGTGAACAACAACTAACAACAGCTAACAATAGCCTGGTAGATCGACATGTTTTTTTCAGACTTCAACTGGAACGCGGATAAGTTGGAGATGATGTCACTCCCAGTTCCGAGGTTACTTGAACGCAGCATTACGACAGTCGCTGCACGTGCTCATGGGTAGCAGAGTCTTTATGTCGCCAGTAATAGATTCTCCTCATCGCACCTTTAATCACATATGTTGAATGCTTTTCTGCATGTTTTTGGACTTGAAAATTCCTCTGTGTTTTAAAGTTAAACAAATACCTAGGGATAAAGTTTTGTAAAACAGTAAAATGTTTTGCCTGTAATTCATATTTTCATTGTTGTGAGTGTTTAGGGACCAGTTTTTAAAAAAGAAATTACATATATATTAGTATTTAATCTGCTGATTAATTGGTAATCAGTATTTTTTTTCTACCAAACATCAGAATTGGCTTTGGCTTCATGAGGGCCGTAGTTTAAATCCTCTCTTCATGCTCACCATGCCAGACAGCGAGCATCCGTTCGATCCGTTGTGCTGCCCCGCGGGTGTAAAAACTCCTCCAGGAGGGTTCGGCGGAGGAGGGCCCAGGCCTGAGTTACTTATGCCCAGGGAGAAGCTCTGCCCCGGGGGATGGGCGCTCACCAAGGTCCCAGGAGGAGCCGGCTGTCTGTCACAGGAGGTGGAGGAGGAGGAGGAGGAAGAGGAGGTGGCAGATGGAGCGGTGGAGATGCTGTTCTGTTCGCCTCCACCGGCTCGACCCTGCAGGAACGGCATCACTCCTGCTGCTGATCCCACCACCGCGGCATTGTGGGTAGACGGCGGCACTGACTCTGAGACCAACTCTGTGGAAGGAGGTGCAGAGGGAGGGAGGAGACAGGAAAGAAGGAAGGAGGAAAGGAGATAAAGGAGGACAAGGTGAACACTCTACTTCAGCTGTAAACTGAAGCTTTAACTCCGTGGACGTCACATCTGAGCAGTGAGCCTGGTTAAAGCGAGTTCGGCTCTTCTTTCTCTTTTTCTTCGTCTCATTCTCACCTCAGCCTGAGCTCAGGATGGTTTCATTAAGGCTGGAGAAAAGTGGATATGAGAAGTGAAGTGAAAGAAGTGGATAGGGAAAAAGACAAAGGAAAGGAAAAGTCTAAAGACACAAAGGATAATAAGGAGATAAATTTAACATTTAAAGTAGGAAAGTAAAAAAAAGGTCATGGAAGCAAACTAAAGGAAATTTAGCAGAAAGAAAAATCAGTAAACCAGGAGGAAGGAAAGAAAAGTGTAAGGAAGGAGAGCAGAAAGGAAAGGAATTAAAGGAAGATAAAGGAAAGGAGAGTGTTAGAAAAGAAAACAAAAAAGAATACGGAAAGAGAAGAATAGAAAAGGAAATGAATGGAAAGGAAAGGACAGACTAGAGAAGGAAAAGAAATTATAAAAAGGAAAGGACAGGACAGAAGATGAAAGAAAGGTAAGGAAAGGATAAGAAAGAAAAGGAAAGGACAGCAAAGGAAAGAGGTCAAAGGGATGGGAAAGGGGAGGGAAGTAAAGGATAGGAAAGGAAAGGAAAGGAAAGGAAATTAGGGAAAGGCCTGATGAGGAAAGGGAAGGGAATTGAAAAAAGGAAAGGACAGGAACGGAAAGAAGATGGAAAAAAAAATGAAGGAAAGGGACGTAGGAAGGAAAGAGGTGGAAGAAAATGTAAAGGTAAGTGGAGAGAAGTGAAGGAAAGGGAAAGAAAGGAAGGGAAAGGACAGGCTAGGAAAGGGAGGGAAGGAAAGGATAAGAAAGGCAAGGAAAGGACAGCAAAGGAAAGAGGTTTGAAGGGATAGGAAAGGGGAGGGAAGTAAAGGAAAGGATAGGAAAGGAACGAAAGGAAAGGAAAGGACAGGAAAAGAAAGGAAAGGAAAGGATAGGAAATGAAAGGAAAGGAAAGAAAACGGATGGAAAGGAAAGGAAAGGAAAGGAAATGAAAGGAAAGGAAAGGAAAGAGGTTGAAGGGATGGGAAAGGGGAGGAGAGTAAAGAAAAGGAAAAGAAAGGAAGGAAAGGAAATGAAAGGAAAGAAAGAAAAGGAAGGGACAGGAAAGGAGAGAGGAGGAAGGAGGGTAAAAGGGAGGGAAGTGAAGGAAGGAAAAAAAAAGGAAAGGAAAGAGGAGGAGAGGAAAGGAAGGGGAGAGAAGTGAAGGATAGAAAGGAAAGCATATGAAAGCAAAGAAAAGCAAATGAAAGCAAAGAAAATTAAAGGAAAGGTAAGTAAAGCAAAAGAAAAGAAAGTATAGGAAAGAAAGAAAAAGGAAAGGAAAAGGGAGAGAAGCGAAGGATAGAAAGGTAAGCATAGCAAAGGAAAAGAAATGAAAGGAGAGGAAAGGAAAGGAAGCAAAGGAAAGGAAAGGAAAGGAAAGGTAAGGAAAATTAGGGAAAGGACAGATGAGGAAAGGAAAGGAAACTGAAAAAAGAAAAGGACAGGAAAGCAAAGAAGATGGAAAAAAGTTAGGGAAGAGGAAGTAGGAAGCAAAGAGGAGGAAGAAAATTTAAAAGCAAGGGCAGAGAGGTGAAGAAAAGGAAAGAGGAGGAAAGGAAAGGAAAGGAAAGGAAAGGAAAGGGAGGGGAAGGAAGGGAAAGGACCAACTAGGAAAGGAAAAAAAATTATTATGAAAAGGAAAGGAACAGAAGATGACAGAAGATAAAAAAAAGGGAAGGGAAGGGAAGGAAAGGATAACAAAGGAAAGGAAAGGAAAGCACAGGAAAGAGGTCAAACGGATGGGAAAGGGGAGGGAAAGTAAAGGATAGGAAAGGAAAGAGGAGAAGGAAAAAGGAAAGGAAAGGGGAGAGAAGTGAAGGATAGAAAGGAAAGCAAAGGAAAGTGAGGGGAAGGAAAGGAAAGGAAAGGTAAGGAAAGGAAAGGAAAGGAAAGGAGAGAGGAGCAAAGAGGAGGAGAGGAAAGGAATGACAGGAAAGAGGAGGAGAAAGGGAAAGGAAAGGAAGGGAAAGAGGAGGAGAAAATGAAAGGAAAGGAAAGGAGAGAGGATGAAGGAAGGTAAAAGGGAGGGAAGTGAAGGAAGAAAAGAAAAGGGAATGAAAGGGGGAATTAAAGGAAAGGAAAGGGGGGAAAGGAAAGGAATGACAGGAAAGAGGAGGAGAAAAGGAAAGGAGGCAAAATAAAACTAAATATGTAACATAATTTAAGTCCAGAAGAGCTGAGAAGAAAACATAAGGTGGGCAGGAGTGAAAAGAAGGAATATAAAAGAGAGAATAAAAAAGTGTCAGCGGGGAAATGAAAGAGGAGAATCAGGAGATTCTGTGAAAGCAGGTGAGAGATTGGACGGACACGGAGCTCAGCAGAGCAGGCCGATGTAGAGCAGAGGATATTAAGCTCAGGGTAATGAAAGCACAGGGAGGGAGATCCCTGATAAACACATGAAATGGATTCACTGATGGCCATCGGTGTTCGTGTCTTCACCGGACAGAGACGAATCACTCAGGCGGCTGCAGCTCGGCCCGTCTCCGCAGAGCTCGCTGTAATACCTGGGAATGTCTTTCCCGCCCATACATCATCACTTATCGCGTTTATTTACAGCCCGGCACTTCGCTGCTCCAACCTGGCTCACTCTGGAGGTTCATAAACACAAACAGGTATGCACACAAACACAACAAGAGGAATGAACGCACACCATCGCACTTATTATGAATCCAATATTACAGTGACAAATGTCCTCTGCAGCCCAATAAGAGAATCTGCTGAAACAGGCCTTAAGCCAACAATCCCACAAGAGCCCGCGCTGTGATATATCATTTCCATTTAACACAACAGAGTGTCTCTCTGCCGGGGATTTGAATTGTAAATGCATGATGTTTTGTTCAGTAATTTACAGCTGTGAGGCGTTCAGGGACCTGCAGAGGGGCGACACCTGAAAGCATCATATCCTGATCGAAGCTGATTCACAGCTCTGCATATGCGCTCCCTCTTTGTTACTGAAGAACTTCTCTTTTCCAACCAGTTAATCCAAGCTTCTGATAATGTCAGGGTTTTTTTGTCCATTATGTTTATTGGATTTCTTAGTTTATACAAAAAACAGAAAATGACTCAGTAAGTAAACAAGTTTACACAACAACATACAGAACACAGCAAAAAAACACAAAACAAGCAGCTCAAGTGGGATCCAGTAACAACGCAGGTCTAGGCAAGAACAATTATATGCTCATTACCTGCTCACACCAGGTAACATAGCTACGAATAAAACCTTTACACCAGTCAGACTTATTCAGTTTATTACATGCTGACACCAAGTAACATAGCTACGAATTTAGCCTACACACCAGTCAGACTTATTCAGTTTAAAGCCTGCTGACAACAGGTAACATGGCTACGAATTAAAACTTTACACCAGTCAGACTTATTCAGTTTAAAGCCTGCTGACAACAGGTAACATGGCTACGAATTAAAACTTTACACCAGTCAGACTTATTCAGTTTAAAGCCTGCTGACAACAGGTAACATGGCTACGAATTAAAAGTTCACACCAGTCAGACTTATTCAGATTATCACCTGCTGACACCAGGTAGCATAGCTACATGTTAAACCATAACAGCAGTCAGACTTCCGTTTTAATGACTGCTCACACCAGGTAACATGGCTACGAATTTAACCTTTACACCAGTCATACTTATTCAGATTATTACCTGCTAGCACCAGGTAACATAGCTACGACTTAAACCTTTACACCAGTCAGACTTATTCAGATTATTACCTGCTGACACCAGGTAGCATAGCTACACGTTTAACCATAACAGCAGTCAGACAGTTTTAATGACTGCTAACACCAGTTAATATGAGGACAAGTTGAACCTTCACACCAGTCATACCTATTAAATTTATTGTCTGCTAACATCAGCTAACATGGCTACAGATAAAACCATAACACCAGTCAGACTCATTCAGTTTAATGCCTGCTAACATCAGGTAACAAAGCTACAAATTTACAAAATGATGGTGTGATGTCACAGTGGTAGGTCTTTTTCATTGGGGGTAAAGGGGGAGAAGTCCTGATGCTGCAGCACTGATATTTTAAAAGTGATTTTTTTATTATTATTATTACTTATAAACACCTGTTGTCATTGTAGTTCAGTCTCTGGCCACCAGTTGGCAGCATCCATCTTAAGAAAACTAAGAGACATCCTAACCAGGTGTTCTCAACATTTGTCATCCTAACCAGGTGGTATCAACATTTACCATCCTAACCAGGTGTTCTCAACATTTACCATCCTAACCAGGTGTTCTCAACATTTACCATCCTAACCAGGTGGTATCAACATTTACCATCCTAACCAGGTGTTCTCAACATTTACCATCCTAACCAGGTGTTCTCAACATTTACCATCCTAACCAGGTGGTATCAACATTTACCATCCTAACCAGGTGGTATCAACATTTACCATCCTAACCAGGTGTTGTCAACATTTACCATCCTAACCAGGTGTTGTCAACATTTACCATCCTAACCAGGTGTTGTCAACATTTACCATCCTAACCAGGTGTTATCAACATTTACCATCCTAACCAGGTGTTATCAACATTTACCATCCTAACCAGGTGTTGTCAACATTTACCATCCTAACCAGGTGGTATCAACATTTACCATCCTAACCAGGTGGTATCAACATTTACCATCCTAACCAGGTGTTGTCAACATTTACCATCCTAACCAGGTGTTGTCAACATTTACCATCCTAACCAGGTGGTATCAACATTTACCATCCTAACCAGGTGTTGTCAACATTTACCATCCTAACCAGGTGTTGTCAACATTTACCATCCTAACCAGGTGTTGTCAACATTTACCATCCTAACCAGGTGTTGTCAACATTTACCATCCTAACCAGGTGTTGTCAACATTTACCATCCTAACCAGGTGGTATCAACATTTACCATCCTAACCAGGTGGTATCAACATTTACCATCCTAACCAGGTGTTCTCAACATTTACCATCCTAACCAGGTGTTGTCAACATTTACCATCCTAACCAGGTGTTCTCAACATTTACCATCCTAACCAGGTGTTGTCAACATTTACCATCCTAACCAGGTGTTGTCAACATTTACCATCCTAACCAGGTGTTGTCAACATTTACCATCCTAACCAGGTGTTGTCAACATTTACCATCCTAACCAGGTGTTGTCAACATTTACCATCCTAACCAGGTGTTATCAACATTTACCATCCTAACCAGGTGTTATCAACATTTACCATCCTAACCAGGTGTTGTCAACATTTACCATCCTAACCAGGTGTTGTCAACATTTACCATCCTAACCAGGTGTTGTCAACATTTACCATCCTAACCAGGTGTTATCAACATTTACCATCCTAACCAGGTGTTATCAACATTTACCATCCTAACCAGGTGGTATCAACATTTACCATCCTAACCAGGTGTTGTCAACATTTACCATCCTAACCAGGTGGTATCAACATTTACCATCCTAACCAGGTGTTGTCAACATTTACCATCCTAACCAGGTGTTATCAACATTTACCATCCTAACCAGGTGTTATCAACATTTACCATCCTAACCAGGTGTTATCAACATTTACCATCCTAACCAGGTGTTATCAACATTTACCATCCTAACCAGGTGTTCTCAACATTTACCATCCTAACCAGGTGTTCTCAACATTTACCATCCTAACCAGGTGTTCTCAACATTTACCATCCTAACCAGGTGTTCTCAACATTTACCATCCTAACCAGGTGTTGTCAACATTTACCATCCTAACCAGGTGTTATCAACATTTACCATCCTAACCAGGTGTTGTCAACATTTACCTGCCACATTGATGACAGTCATTTAAAAGAACACCGTGTTCGCCCGCTCTGCTCACCTGTAGGCGAGTCTCCCAGAAGACCTTTTCCCAGCGTCACGAGGCCTGGAGGCCGCAGAGACAGAGCTTTCTGCATCAGCAGCCTGGACGGGTCCCCGAGCAGACTGGAGACCTGAGGAGGAGGAGGAGGAGGAAGAGCAGGAAGAGCAGGAAGAGCATTACATGGGAACAAGTAAGGGGAGAAAAGTCAAAACAGACACCATCATCTCTGCTATTTAAAAATGGTGTTGTTAATTTATCAAACGTGTGTCTGACTGAAGAATAAAGAAAGTAAATTATTCTCTAGATGTTTACGACACCAGCCAACATGGCTACAATAAAAACCATAACCAATTGATCTTATTTAGTTTAATACCCTCTAACATCAGGCAACATGGCTGCAAGTTAAACCATTACACTGGTCAGATTTATTCAGTACAATGCCTTCTTACACCAGGAAACACAGGTACAAGTTAAACCTTTACACCGATCAGGCTTATTTAGTTTAATGCCTGCAGACAACAGCTAACATGGCTACAATTTAAACCATAACACCAGTCAGACTTGTTATACATAAAAATATAAATCAGTTTAATGCCTGCTTATACCAGATAACATGGATCCAAGTTAAACCGTAACACCAATTGATCTTCTTCAGTTGAATACCCCCTAACATCAGGCAACACGGCTACAAGTTAAACCATTACACCGGTCAGATTTATTTGGTTTAATTTCCTGCTAACACAAGAAAAAAAGACGTCAAGTTAATCTATAACACCAGTCAGACGTGTTGGAATAGTTACAAAAATAAAACAGCTAAATGCCTGCTAACACCAGCTAACACAGCCACAATTTAAAGCATAACACCAGTCAGACTTATTTAGTTTAATACCTGCAGACACCAAATAATATGGCTACAAGTTAAACCATAACACCAATTAATCTTTTTAGTTTAATACCATCTAATATCAAGCAACATGGCTGCAAGTTAAACCATTACACTAATTAGATTTATTCAGTTTAATGCCTGTTAACACCAGGAAACACAGCAACAAGTTAAACCTTAACACCAGTCATTCTTGTTTTGTTGAATGCCTGCAGACACCAGATAACATGGCAACAAGTTAAACCATAACACTAATTGATCTTATTTAATCTATATCATCTTACATCAGGCAACATGACTTGAAGGTTAAACCACAACACCAGTCAGATTTATTCAGTTTAGTGCCTGCTAACACCAGGAAACACAGCTACAAGTTGAACCACAACACCCATCAGACTTATTGGAATAGTTATAATTGAAAAACAGTTCAATGTCTGCCAACACCAGGTAACTTGGCTACAGTTTAAACCATAACACCAGCCAGACATCTACAGTTAAACATCTGCTATTTCTACAAGTTAAACCATAACAGCTGTTAGATTTATTTAGTTTAATGCATGCGGACACCAGCTAACATGGCTACAATTTAAAGCATAACACCAGTCAGACTTATAGGAATACTTACAAAAATAAAACAGTTTAATGCCTGCTAACAACAGATAACATGGCTACAAGTTAAACCATAAAACCAATTGATCTTCTTTAGTTTAATACCTTCAAACATCAGGCAACATGGGTACAAGTAAAACCACAACACCAATTAGATTTATTCAGTTAAATGCCTACTAACACCAGGAAACACAGGTACAAGTTAAATCATAACACCAGTCAAGAGTTATCTAGTCTAGTGCCTGCAGATACCAGCTAATATTGGTACGTTTTAAACCATAACATCAGTCAGACTTGTTGAAATAGTTAAAAAATAAAACAGCTTAATGCCTGCTTACACCAGATAACCTAGCTACAAGTTAAACCATAACACCAATTGATCTTCTTTAGTTGAATACCTTCTAACATCAAGTTAAACCGTAACACCTGTCAGATTTATTCAGTTTAAAGCTGCTAACACCAGTAAACACAGCTACAAGTTAAACCTTTACACTAGTCAGACTTGCTTAGTTAAATGCCCGCTAACACCAGATAACTTGGCTACAGTTTCAACCATATCACCAGCCAAACATCTTCAGTTAAATCCTTCTAACTTGGCGAGAAGTTCATCCAAACATTTGTCAGATTTGTGGTTTAATAGTTTGAATAAAACTGCTTTTCTATAGATTTTGAAAAGAATAATATTAATGTTATGTGGTATTAAAGAGTGTTTAACAGTTTTTGTGTTTTTATGTTTTATGTGGATGAGGAAGACGTTAAAATCTCACGGGTGTAGATTTGATAAAAACACACACATGTGTGGACACAGCCTCAGATCTATGAAGAGGAGGATAAATAACTGAACATTATGTTAATTCTATGTACCATTTTTCCTTTAAATATTCCTCCATTTAATTAAACAACTGCAGCTGAATATATTATTTTAATCCACACGAGCCGGCGAGGAAAACAGCAGAAAAATGCAAAGAAACAAAAAGTCCGAGCGGCGCGTGGGCGGCAGGAAGGTCAAAAACAAAGACAGAAAAACATGCATAATTCCTCCGCTCTGCTCTCCTGATTGTCATCGCTCAGGCTTTAAAACAACAACCACTCCGAGCATCAGTCTCTGTGACTTTTAACTCTCGGCTGCAATTAAAGAAAACAGCGGAGACATTTCAAATATGTAAATCAAACGTGGGAGAAGTCTCTGCACCTCCAGGTCTTCTTTTCAAAAACAAGAAAAGGCAATTAGGCTGCGTGATTTCAGGGCTGCTCGCTTTACTAATGCTGAAGGGGCTGGTACGCACAAACGCCGGCAGCCATCTTTGACCCCTCCCTGCTGACCTATGCTAATGCTAGGAGGCTAACAGGTGTCTTACGCTGCTGACGCGCTTGTCCTTGATGTGCAGGAGCTGCTGCTGGGCGAGCTGCATGTGCAGCAGGTTCTGCAGGACCAGGCCGTTCCCGAGCATGGCGCTCTGCAGGCGAGGGAACAAACATGTCAACACAAACACCGACAATAACAACAATAACAACAACAACAACAACAGAGGCCGCAGATGTTGTTGTGACCTGGTGTGCTTTTCCCAGCGTGAGCAGAGCCGTGGTGAGGGGGGGGCGCAGGAACGGGAGGCTGCCGTGACGACCGTACTTTCCTGAAAACACACAAAAAGAGACAAACAAACAAACCCACGAGTGGTTTTAGTTTTTTTATGCGCTCTGTTTTCACTAATGTGTTCATCAATCATCATCTCGACAGGCGAGCGGAGACGGGCCGATCAGACATCAGCCATCAGTCATTCAGAGCAGATTCAGACGCTCAATAAAGCAGAGGATAATGGAGGCTTAAAGGCACAAAGAAAACTAAGAACAAGAAAACTGCGCCTCGCTTCACAAACAAAAGTCAAGAGAAAAGAAGAAGACTGCAGATGAAGACCGTCGATGCTGTGAGTCTGTGTCACAGAGGGAGAGAAGAACTGTGGAGCAAGAAGAAGAGTTTTAATAGAAAGGGTTAAACTTGAACGTAACCCGACATGCCAGATGGACAGTTTCATATCGGAAATATTTCACTAATCCATCTGGGAAGGAGCCGTTCGAAAATGTTTACAGAGGCAGAACCTTCAAAAACAACAGCAGCTTGTGATTGGACGATTGTTTAGCTCATCATACTAAACACAGCGGCTAATGGCTAACGTCTTACAAGGGCAAACAACAGTTAATGGCCGTTAGCCGTAGTGGCTAACTATTAGGGCTGAACAATTTGAGAAAATAATCTAATTGCGATATTTTTCCCCAATATTGCGATTTAATCTGCAATTGTTTTAATATTCCTCATCTTATATTATTTATTTTAGGAGGAATATTTATTTAGGATGGCTTTTAATACCCAGTAGTGTGGTGACACTTTTACTTTTAGTCTGTTTTTACTTTTTTATTGTATTTTATTGCTCTTATTGCTTTTATTATTTTCATTGCTTTTATTGTTTTTATTGCTGTTATTGCTTCTATTTGTTTTTAATTGTTTTATTTATCGTTCTTTTTTTTCCCAACTATTGTAAAGCACTTTGGTTCACCGAAAGGGTTGTTGTAAAGGGCTGTATAAATAAAGAACATTTACATTTACATCTTATGTATTCTTAAACAAACATAAGCAGTAGATCTTTTTATAGTAAAACCAATATGACATTTAATTAATCTAAGGATAAAAGATTGGAGAAAAAGTGGAGAAGTAAGCAAAATAGGTATGAAATTGTAAAAACTGAGTTAAAAAAAATGGTACAAAAGCGGAAAAAGTTAATAGGTGCAAAATAGGTATGAAATTGCAAAAAAAAAGGCAAAAAATGTCAAAAGTGACTAAGGAAAATTGATTATAGCAGCAAAATTGGGATTAAATTTCAAAAACCATGTAAAAATTCCAGCTGTTAAGAGTTGCTGAAGAGTTTATCTGATGACTGTAGGCAGAGGCAGGCTAACACTACCCATTGACTTCCAGTGTTTGAGCTAAGCTAATTAGCGATGCCCGTCTCTTCCTTGTAGGGCTGGGCGATACGGCCTGGAAATAAAATCCTAGATTTTTGTCCACAACACTCGATTTACCATTTTAATCGATTTTGTGAGATAAAAATGAAACAAATCAAGATTTACTTTTATGTTGTCTAAATGTTTCCCTCTTAAAGTCAAAGTCTGGGTCATAAAAGGTTGATTATGTAGTATAAACGTAGGCAGGTTTGTCTACATAAACACTGAAAGGCTGAGGTATTTTTACAGTATTAAAATGAAACTCTCTGATCAATATTTAATCTACTTAAATAACAAATACAAGCCTATAAAAGTGCTCGTGCAAAAACTACAAGGCCGACCATCATGAAAATTGTATTTTTTTTTCAAAAATTGCAGCTACTTACAATTGGGCAAAGGCAAGAAAAAGAATCTTGATTTTTAATTTTTTAAATCTTCTGCAGAAAATAATTCGAATTAATCGATTTAATCGATTTTTTGCCCAGCTCTACCTTCTTGTTACCGCAGCACAATCCAAAGAATGGAGTCTGTCTGTTTGGAGTGAGGTAAGACATAAACAGAAAAAATCGGTTGGCATATCCCTTTAAGCCATATGTGTCAAACTCAAGGCCCAGGGGCCACATCAGGCCCGATGGACAATTATATCTGGCCCGCGAGATTGTTTTATATAGTTTTTATTTTTGTTATTAATGGCCTGGTGGTATGAAGTGCTGATAACACGCAAACTACAGATCCCATAATGCAGTGCAACAGCTGCCTTGCTGAACAACAGACAACTGGGAACAAAAGCACAATTTTTATATAATATTTTCAGTTCATATTTCCAACTTTTTATTTATT